>JAWNPW010001130.1:0-12309 GCA_035078745.1 Diastata ussurica
GCTCAACAGAAGTTTTTTGATCGGCCAAAAAAATTCAAATTCTCCCATTCCGCTTCTTACTCAATTCATATTCTTTGAATGATATAAAAAAAAGCAATGTAATGATATAAAAAAGCAGTACGATACATTACAGCTTCATTCAAATTTGGTTGTGTGAGTGAAAATAAAGTATGTGTGATATGACACGATATAGTGTGTGACAGACACGATATGTGTGACAGACACGATATTGTTTGATCATGATTGCTTGACAATATATCAAAAATTTTTTTTTTGTGTGCAAGTGACGGGTAAACATGGCGCGGAAGAAAACAAATGCAACGAACTGTATGATTACGGCAAAATGATTGTCATGTGTTACGCGCCTTGCGCATTGTGGGCGTTGATCAACACGTACAAGCAGTGATTGAAGCTGTGATTTATCGTGTATGTATGTAACAGATTACGTCTGCTGTTTGTAAACTAAAAAATAATCAAAATTTCTGAAATGCCAAATATAAGTCAAAAATGAATAATCTTCCGATTATTCAATTGTAAAGTTGAGAAAAGCAAATAATAAATAGAGTTGCTTACAAAATGCTTGAAAACGAACGATGAAATATACAAATTATTTCCCTGAAAAAAATATTACGACAATATTTTTTTATTTCATGTACGAGCAGAAATCTTCAGGTACATTGCAACCAGACCATAAGATCATACCACTATTTTCGAAAATATTTACGCCAAGTGTAAACTAGGCTTTATTCACTATTGAATAATTTTAAAGCTTGCATTTGCAGAGATGCATTTTACTATTTCAAGTGACGTTTACATAAAAAACTGGCTTGCTTTTATTGAATGGGTTTTGTATAATAAACAATTGTCGATTTTTTAAAATAATTAAAGAAAATGACAACCCCTCCAAAGATCAGCGGCACTGGTTTGGAGGACGTCAATATACCAGGACAAGCATACCTAAGAGAGGCACTTACATCCTGCACAGATCCACTTAAAGCAATTGAAAGTTTTCAGGTTTGTTTACACGAGATATTCGAACAAAAAATAGTTATCAATTAAATGAGAGAATTAAATAAATAAAACATAACAGTTGGAAAATGGCGTGCTGTTACCATCATTGCGGCCAATGTTGCCTCTTTTGGATCTGCATGGTGTTCGCCGATTGGATTTCCATACATCACTTATGGAGGTAAGGTCCATATTGGTTTATACTAATTAATTAAAATTTACTAATCAACAATCTAATATAGGAGCTGCGCGACAAATTAATTGGCCACATAAATGAGCTCGGTCAAAAAGAAGCTCGTGAACGTGACAAAAAACTGAGAGAATTATTGGTGAAAAGTTTTCCAGTGGTGCGTGTCAAATCGCTTCGTCCTGTTGTAATGGCAATACTTAGGAATACACAACATATTGATGATAAATATTTGCGGATATTGGTGAGAGACCGTGAGTTATATTCCGATACGGATACGGAGGTGAAACGACAAATTTGGCGCGATAATCAATCGTTGTTTGGCGATGAAGTATCTCCGTTGCTATCACAATATATACGGGAGAAAGAACACATATTATTCGATCATACCAACCTCAATAATTTATTTTTCCATCCGACACCGAAAGTTCGGCGGCAGGGAGAAGTTGTACAAAAACTGGCCAATATGATCGGTACTAGTGTTAAGCTTTACGACATGGTATTACAGTTCCTTCGCACGCTTTTCTTACGAACGCGGAATGTACATTATTGTACACTGCGTGCTGAACTCTTGATGGCGCTGCACGATCTTGAAGTGCAAGAGATTATATCGGTTGATCCATGTCACAAGTTTACATGGTGTCTCGATGCGTGTATACGTGAAAAGAATGTGGATATAAAACGTTCACGTGAACTGCAAGGTTTTCTCGATAATATAAAACGAGGACAAGAGCAAGTACTGGGCGATCTTTCAATGACCCTGTGTGATCCGTATGCGATCAATTTTCTAGCTACGTCGGCTATTAAAATTCTACAACATTTAATTAATAACGAGGGACTACCACGAGATAATCCCATCTTGATCTTACTTTTGCGCATGTTGGCACTAGGTTTGAGTGCTTGGGTAATGATCGACTCGCAGGATTTCAAAGAACCAAAACTGGATTGTCAAGTGGTGACAAAATTTTTACCTGCACTTATGTCGCTCATGGCGGACGATCAGTGCCGCAGTTTACATGCAAAATTACCGCCGGACGAACGTGAGTCTGCCTTAACAACAATTGAACATTCGGGTCCGGCACCCGACGCTGTTGAGGCTTACATACAGGAGAGTTCAGTTGCCAGCATATTGGCGATGTACTATACATTGCATACAGCGCGCATGAAAGATCGTGTTGGTGTTTTACGAGTACTCGCTATTTTGTCAGCATGTAAAGATGATCGTGCCTATGAGGATCCATTCCTACATTCATTGGTAATGTTAATGTTTGCTTTAAATCGTAATGTTTCTCACTTGACGTAATACATTTTTTTTTCTGCAGATCGCACTTCTTATACCGATGAGTGATGAATTTGCGACGGAAGACTACTGTACCACTCTCTTCGATGAGTTCATATTCGCAGGATTATCTCGAGAAAATGTTACATCACGTCATATGTTGAAACTATTATGGTGGGTAGCACGGAATACAAATTTGTTGCACGGTTGAAAATTAAATTTTTATAATATCTCTTATGGCAGGTATGTGTACAATAAATTGCCGCCAGGACGACTGGCTACACTGATGAAGGCAATGCAGCCAACAACTGCTCACAATGAAAATGTACATAAGTTGTATGAAACTCTACAGGAACGCATCGGCAGTGCTGTTCAGGAACCACCTATTTTGGAAGCGCCACCTGCTGAGTACGATTCTCCACTGAAAAGTGTTCCCACACCGGGTCCACACTATATGCAATAAAACATCGTTGCCTTCTGTGTGCTTAGTGCAAAAATCATTTTATAAAAATTTTTTTTTCAATTTATTCTTATTCTAACTTACATATATATAAAATCGTATAGTATTTTAATAATTTTATAAATAACTCTTATACTATGTACAAATTTAAGCAAACAGCAATTGCGTACTGACAAACAATAATTAAGTAGAATTCATTTTCATATAAAGGTGTTTATGATATTTTATCTTGGCATAACGATAGATTATATATTCTATATATCGACAAATAAAAACAAATTTTTAATGTAAGCTTTGAAATAGTTTCGGTTAAATGGAAAAAAAATGGTATGAACACAAATAAAATTGAATCGTTCAATATCAACTAATGGGATTTCCAAATTTTCTTATTTTATTTTTTCTGTGAGTAGTTGAAAGTGCGAAAATTAAATATGTATTTTAAAACGGTTTCAAACGCATTTAAAATTATTCCAGTTTCGAAGAAATTTGACGAAAAGTAAAAAATTTCGCTTGTTTTTTGAGTAGAAAATAAAAAGGTGACAATTTATTAAAGATTTCTATAACATCATGAAATTTACAAAATATAATATCGCAACAAGTATGGAATTCTTTTCCGGACGTAGTCTTGAAAGTTGTTTTGGGATAAATTCATGGCTACTGATACTGAATATGGTTTTTACATAATTAGCTACAGTTTTCAAGATATTTAGTAAAATCCACAACCGCTATTTTTCCTTCGATGAAGGTCTTGCAAAAAAATATCTGATGGCCAAGAGATTCTATCTCAACGTGAAAAACGTAGGATTTTTGGACAGCACATTTGGCACCCGAAATAAAAAAATCGGGTCAGCAGATAGGGAGTTATGTCCATTAAAAGAGGAAACTATTTTTTTGTCTTGAAAATCGAACTTTCAAAGTATATTAATACAGAATAAATTTCCATACAACTTTTTGAAAACCCTTTTACCCATTACACTGTGCTACAAAAAAAAAAAAACTAAATACATCTGACTAACGACAAGTGTAGGTTGTAAATTTGGTCGAATAGGACTTAAAAATATTTTTCTTATATTTTTAGAACCCTGCAAATTTTATTTATTTAAAAAAAAATGTTTTTTTGGACTTTACACACGGATTTATTGATAACTCGGCCATTTTTCGACCAATTTTCAAAATTATATATACTATACAGTCAAAAACATTCGAAGTTTTCAATTTTTTTAATGTTTTTTCAACTTCAACAAGCATTTATTCGATTTTTTTGGTGCGAAACATATTTTTTTACTATTTTTTTTTGAAAGCGCGATCGATAGTGCACCCAAAAAACCCTGGTGCGTTTGAACCGATTATAAATAGACTGATTTATCGCGTAAAATTTAAGTCAAAATTTGACTTAAACATGCTTTTTTAGAATTTTTTTTTTTGTAAATTTAAATGCGAATGCAAAAAATTTATGTTGCAACATCTTCACTTGTGATTCCGAGTCAACAATTTTTTTTAAACACCATTTATGGTATATATATATGTTTTTTTACAAAAGAAAAATATAAAAAAAGCATTTTTGAGTCAAACTTATACTTTGATTTCATACGATTACGCAGTGTATTTCTAATCGATTGAAATGCACCAGCGCTTTTTGGATGCATTATAGATGGCGCTTTCCAAAAAAAATATTACAAAAATATGCTACCCAACAAAAAACTAGATTAAATGCTTGTTGAAGTTGAAAAAACATTAAAAAAATTGAAAATTTCGAATGTTTTTGACTGTATATACTGTAGTTTTTAACGTTTTGGAACGACCAAGCCAATTTTAGAAAGGTCTAGCTTTCTACTTTTCACTTTTTCAATGTCGAAAATTGGACGAAAAATGGCTGAGTTATCAATAAATCCGTGTGTAAAGTCCAAAAAAACATTTTTTTAAAATAAATAAAATTTGGAGGGTTCTAAAAATATAAGAAAAATATTTTTAAGTTCTATTCGACCAAATTTACAACCTACACTATGTCGTTGGTCAGGTGTACTTTCAGAGTCGCACCATGTTGTTCAAATTAAAAAATTCTATTTTAGCACAAGCGTATTCATAAGAAATAATAAGAAAACAAAAAAACTGAATCAATATCGAACAAATTTACTTGCAATAGAGATGAAAAAATGTTGTAATTTATGGAAAAATTTTCAAATAACACGACTTTAATGCATTTAAAGTAACTTTTTTATAAGATTTTAGTGCAGACGTTAACGTTATAATAGAATAGGTATTCACGTGTTGTTGCAAAAAGTCATTCCGACGATGCGAAGAAATAAAATATGCATCTCATTTACAACAATCTCATGATGACAAATTTTGCGCCTTCTTCAAAATTTCTTAAAGCTTAAAGCTTTGAACAGGGTAACTGACAAGGCAAAAGCAACGTTATGAAACAGATGCTTAATATGAAATCGTAATGAAATGAGATTGAAATTTTCACTCCCGACATTTGGAATTTAGATTATTTTGCAATCTTCGAATTTTTAAGATTTTCATTCAATGCTTAACGCTTTAGTGAAAAAAATAAAACGCAATTTGCATCGAAACGTGAATGTAGCCTTAGAATTTTTGTATGTTGAATGTTGCTTCTCCAAGCAATTGGACACAAATTTATTTTGCATTACTATATTTTGAATTATAAGCGTACTTTGAATTATACTTTATTCTGTGTCGAGATATTGAGATATTTTGATTCTCAGATATTTTTTTTTGCAATGGCTTTATCAACAAAAAATCGTGAATCAGCATACTTTGTGTTTAACCATGATTGGCAAGTGGAGATACACAAACACGCGAAAATTTTAAAAATATTATTATTTGGATAGTTATTTTTAGTTTATTCGAATGTCCTGTCTTTTCAATGAGCAGTTAAGTTTTAACCAAAAGTTTTCAGCAAAATCATCCAGTTGAAGTTCCGGTTAAAAATTAGCTAGACATTGGAAAAAAATTCATTATTTCATCAAACTAACTATCCTTTAAAAATGAACGATTGGTGTTAAAAAGTAATTAATTTTTTTTCATCAACTGTTAGACAATCTTCATGTTTTCCGATTCATTAGCCGTCTCCGATGTCGATGTTTTAGTCTCTTCTTTAGAATTTTTGTTGCTTTTGTTTGATATAGATAGGCGATGTGTTCTATTTTCTGATTCATTCCTTCGCTCTTGTTGTTTTTGCTGTGGTTCACCAGCGAAAATACTCATACTACGTTGGCTTTTACAAAATTTGAAGAGCTCCAAATATTCGGTGTAAATGCGTTGCCATCGAATATGTGATTTGAGTAAATCTAAAGCGTTCTCCAACAATTGATGTTTCGATATTGACTGCAATAATTGAAGAGAAATTGTAGTAATTTGAGAGATTATTGTTGAAAAAAGTACACACCAATATTTTATGCATTGTATCATTTTCAAACGTTGATGGCGAACCAAGTAAGTCATCCAAAAGCATACGCAATTGTGCCTCGCTGTCGCCTAGCGCCAAGTGATAAACCAACATATGATACCAATGTTTCAGTTCTTCAGGTGAGTCAATGGCTTCACACAATTGAATTTGATTTTCAATAAATGAGATTTTTGCAGATGTTTGCCAGTTGTTTGCATTCCTGTTTTAGAAAATGAGATCAGCTTTCAGTGCTGACTGTCATCTTGTTGATGGACAATATTACAATACATACAAATCAATAACGTTGGTGAGCGGTGAAAAGTGGTTAGTTGACGCTTGAACTGTCAAAAGTGGATATAGTCTATAGTTCTTTTGCAGTTCTTTTGGCATTGTCGTATGTAGTCCATGGCGAATTATTGGATCCTTTGTGTTAAGTATTAGCCAAGATTGTAAACTTGATGAGTACGAATATGAATTTCCATTGGCAAAAAGTAACAAGGGAACGCCGTTCTCTGTGATGGTAAATTGATGCACCGCACCAAATTTTCCAAGTACTTCTTGACAAGTAGTAGCCAAAGTAACGAACTTCTTTCCAATATTCCAAATACGTAAAATACCACATTCGGTAATAACACCAACCACATTGCCAAGTGGACACTGTTGGATTTATATACAGAAGAAAATGATTAAAAATATTCTTATTTTCAGTAATGCACGTTACTAACAAAAGCACATTGTGTCGCCGCTGAAGTTAAAGTTATTGCAGGCATAACGGGACTACCATTACGCATGTCCATTAGACGTAGTGTGCCATCCAGACTACATAGCATCACATATTTTGAACAAAAGTTTAAATTAATAATTGGTGAACCTAAATGATAAACAAACGAACCAAAATAACAACAATTAAAAATTGGACCATAAATAGATGATGAAAAAACTTGATTGAATACACACCAACAAAAATTTCCCAGATACGCTGACCTAGCGTAAGAGAATGTGCACTGACTCGGGCCAGGAAGCCAGTCGCCGTTTGTATGTTGCCATTTTGAACGTGTATCCGCATATCGAGAGCACTTTTAATGAATTCACATTTTGTGGTCGGTGTTATATTAATTTTTGGACCAACTGTTGATGCTTGGTAGATGGCACCTGGTGATAGATGCGGTCCGTTAGGTTTCTTAATTAGTTTTCTGGTAAGCATCTGCGGAAATGTCTTTAATGAATCGGTATCGAATTGAATTGGTTGAATTTTTGCAGAGTTAGGTCCACACATTATTAGACGAGAATCTAAGCGGCTAACAATTAATCATATAGAGAAAAATGGTAAAAATATAACAATGTGAACAATTGAATTTGAAAATACCTCTCCTCGTCTTCACTTTGTTTTTCGACCCGCCTTGTTGTTGTTGCTGTTGATGTTATTGGACACTCAACAGTAACAATCGTTTCTGTTTCGATCATGGCTGTTGTTTTTATTATTGGACGTGATGTACTACTTATAATTTGAGATGAATCGTCCTGGTTTAATGGAATGAACATTGGTGTTATGCGTCGCTTGCCATCCGCTGTACGTGTTTCCATTTGCTTGCTAATACCTTTCACTTGAGGCGTCAATGGTGGTGCGGCCATTCGCTGAACATTCGCTGCTGCTGATGTTGCTGCTGTAGATTTGTTGTGATTGGACACTCTTACTGTTGGCATCATGGGCGCTTTAATTTTATCAGGGGAATATTTCAACAATTCGGGATTTTCAATAATCATATTCGAGGTGCCCCCGCCAAGTCCATTATCCAACAATACGCTCTTTCCATAAATACGTTGAAATATTGAATTTTTATTTTCTTCGGATAACGGCGTGCCAAGTTCATCGTCCGAAAACTGTAGGCATGCGATTGTGCCATCGCCGCTGCATGCCATCAGTATACATTTTTCGGGACCCCAAGATAAATCGAGAATACTATCATTGAACAAATCGTGTATAACAACGAGTGGGCGCTGTAGTGCGGTCATCCAAACAGATAGTGCACGATCGCGTGAACCAACCGCAAGACAGCAATATTGCTGTGGTTTCCCTGAAGTTTTCTGTGATGCTCGTCGCTTCAGTATAGAATTATGAAAACGGACGCAAGTAACGGCCTTACGATGTCCAACAAAGTCTTTGTCACATTTCCACCCCTCACGTTCGATAATCTGCGCAGTTGGTCCACCGCCGTTCATAGCATGTGCCGACACTAAATACTGTCCATCCGGTGACCAAGAAAGTCGAAGTATGTGCGTAGTGCCGCCGCATTCTTCGAATGGTTCTTTAATGGTACTATTACATGTCCAGTCGTTTGTCTTCCATATCTTAACACTACGATCATCCGATTGGGATGCTAAAAATTTACCAACCGGATCCCATGAAACACCCTTCACTAGACCAGTGTGGCCTTTGAGAGTTGTTACAATCAATGGGAATGAATAGACATCCCAAATGATAATGGTGTTGTCGATGCTGCAGCTGGCCAAATATCGATCTTGAGGCGACCAAGCCAAATCTAGAACATCGCCAGCGTGGCCACGCAGCGTGAAACAACATTTCCATGACTCAGGATTCTTTTTGATGCCCCCAGTGCCAAAAACACCACTGGAACCCTGCACTCAACAAAAAAAAAGTCAAATGTTAGAAATTTATTAAAGAATATGCAATCTCAACGAAAAATATCAAAATACCTGCGATTTTTTCCATATCATTATCAATTTATCATCGGAACCAGACGCCAGCATTTGACCATTCTGTGACCATCGGACACAATTGACACATGCCAAGTGCTGATCCATCTGACAAAGCACTTTCGGTATACTTGTATCCATTTCCGCTGTTTCCGATAAGACCGGTAATAGATTCCATATGACAACACGTCCAGAATCCATGCCTTGTCCACCAGTTGCAAATTTGAGACATTCTTGATGCACGTCCACTGAGAAGATGGGTTTGTCTAAAAAATTAAAAAAAAAAAAAAATAATTAAATTATAGTATTGGAATATTATTTATTTTGAATTTTTATTGATATTCAATGTTGTCTAATAGTTTATACACCCATATCAACAGAGATGTACAACGTGAGACCAAGTGGATAACCACACTTGCCAATAGAACATCTGCCTACTGAACCCTTCACTAGAAAACTGGCGAAAAAACCCCTTCCTCGAAACAATATGTTTCCTCACACAAAAAAAAAATCGTCAGACAGATAAGCATCGTCAGGGAATTCAAAATAAGGTCTCGAAAATTTTGTTAAAAATACTTTGATTAAGAACCGCGTTTGTAGAATATTTAGACAAGCCCAGTTTAACTGTTGAAAAAATGCGACTATAGAAATTTATATCAGATTGCGGGATGTTCACATCTTCACAATTGCAAATCTCAAAAAGTTCTCACACGATATTTGCTAATTTTAACTTTTGTCTTTCATATTAATTGAAACATCCAATCGTAAATAGTCAAAAAATATTTTATAGACTTGTTGAAACAATCGTCAATTTTCATCTGCAGCGGACATAATAAATACTTCAATGTATTATGAAGCTACTGAATTGAATGAACTTAGACCGGCAAGGTGCACCATGAGGTATTTTCATACGAAAATACAAAGCGCCATTGAGACTATGCGAACGAGTGGAGTTGCAATATTTCGCATCGCCTCTATAATAAACACCTGAAAAAAATTTTCCGCCGATTCCAAAATTAGCAACAGTTTGAAACTGAAGAAAAAATGTAGAAAATATTTTTCATGTTGAACTGAGATGGTAAATATTATTATTATTTCGATTATTTCGCAATATTGCAAATTTAAAGATATTTATTTGATGCTCACGCTTAATTCGAAAAATAAAACGCATCTTCACAATTTTTTCAATTTGCATCATAGAACATATTTATATATTTGTAGCATTTTTTCTATGGAAAAACGTGATGGAAAACAAATAATAACATTTTTCAAAACACATCATTTCACATCTAACGACTTGATTTGGTCACCTCAAAAAATGTATTTGACACTTGAACATTAACTTTAACAGCTATGAATTTAACTCACCTTACTGAGCTCCACTGTGACACTGATATAGTCAAGCGGCCAATGGCGCAGACGACTATTAAGCATGCCGGGTGCCGTGAAATATTGAGTTAGCGATACGAAATTGACGACTCGTCCCAGTTCTCCATTTATAGCAATGAAATATCGTATCGAGCTATTTGGCGAACAAATAGTGCCAGTAGTTGTGGCTGAAATGCGCACTGGCAAAGGACGCTCATAGCTTGGCTAAGGATTGCTGGATTGGAATACGGATAAGTTAATACTTTGTAAAAATGTAATCAATTTTTTGAAAAATTCAAACCGTAAAAGCCACAACTTTTTGTACCCTTCGCCGAGGGTACAAAAAGCTGGTGGCGGGCTGAAGACCTTATCCGATCGGACTCAAATTTTCAGTTTTCCACAAGGGGAACCAAGGAAAATTGGACAGCGGTAAAAGGTTAATTTTTCAATACAGTAATAAAAATTATGTGTTTATCAGAATTCCTCATCCACAACTTTTAAGGTTACTTTCAAGGAATATACTACTAATATTTGGGAAAAAATATACATTTTTCGTAAAAAACGAATAAGGTGCACTTAACCCTCAAACGGCGGGCTGAGGGCCATATCCGATCGGGCTCAAGTTTTCAGGCTTCAATATGGGGTACCATATGCAAAAATTTTTGTACTAAACCATTTTTTAGGTACCTCCAGTACACCGATGTTTTTAAAAACATTTTTATTGCTATAAATCCTATAAAATATAATATTTTGTTAAGGGATTTTCATATTTATGCCACTGATTGTCATTAACGTTATTCCCAAAAATTTGTTGTCGTTTCAAAATAAATCAGAGAAGATGAAAGGATATGGTCCAGATGGAAATATAGAAGGTGAACGACTACAGCATTCATTCTGGTTTTGTTTATGAAGAAAAATTTTGTATTTAAGCTTTATTCATCATTTTAAAGATTTGAGAGAATTCAAGAGAATTTGACAATATTGTCACATACAACCAAACAACGAAAATATTCAATCTTATATAACTCGATTAATATTGAACAAAAATGCAGCCGTTTGCAGACACAAGATGCAGCTGGAAAAATTTAGCCAAGATTCGATAAGATTTAGATATGCAAGGAAGCTACTTCAAGAAGACAATTTCTAGAGTTTCTTCTTCTTCCAAAGTTATATAATATTCTGATTGTATTGAAAACTTTTGTATTCACCTCTCTTAGAAGAGTGCTGATATAAAGGTGAATAGTATAGAATTTTCGATCCACATGACTGCTTTTTTCAGATGGCAAGCTCATAGAAAAATATACATAGATTACAGAAGTGGGAAGAGATACATTTTTGAGAGCATAAACGAACGGTTTGATAAAGTTCGATGTCGAATGTTGTGTTTTCAAATTTATTAATAAAATATATCTTTAGAAATACGGACCATTTAAGTGAATATATTCTTGATCAGTATCGACAGAGAAATTAATTTGGCTACATCCGTTCATCCGTACAGATTCAGACGGTTGGAAATAATCAAACCAAATTTAGAACAATTCTTACTCTTGTGTATGATAAAATTGAATAAATTTTTGGATCGGACCATTTTTTCGGAAACACTTTTGGCTAAAAATAGTACAATATTTTGTGAAATTTGGCAAATTTATGGCAATAAATGATATAAATGTTGTGCCCAAAACTAGGAGTTACAACAAATTTTTAACTTGATATATTGAGTTTATCATTCCGATGCAAATATAGAAGGTGAAGGTTATTAAGTAGCCTTATTAGGTCCTAACCGACTATAACATTCAATTTAAATTTTATTTCAACCCAGATCGAGCCACTAGGGCCATATACGATCCATAAGTATACATTCAATAAATGTGCACTATTGT
>JAWNPW010001133.1:0-12290 GCA_035078745.1 Diastata ussurica
CTTTGTGCATTGGAAACGTTGACGGCACGAAGTTTAAATTGGCGGAAACTCCAGTTATAAACCCAATTATACATTTTAACAAGTGAATTTCAACAAAGCTCAAATAATATCTGATTTTCAACATGTCCTTTGGCAACAAACCATTCGAAGTACTTTGCAGGAGGGCAATGGATAGCAGCGAACTCAGCGTATTCATTGTCTAATACAGTTATTACGCCTCGCAGAACAAACTTAAATGCTATGACACCAGAGAATCGCAAGACATTTTATTTGCGACACAGCGAATACCACGTTAGAGCTGAGCATTGCATTGGTTTATTGAAAGCACGATTTGGCAGCTTGAAAGAATTACGGCAACGTATTTGTAATGACAACAACAGGAAATTTTGGAAACACCAACTCCAATTCATATCGGATTATTTCCGAATCGTCTTTCTCCATTACCAAAATCCTAAACTTTTCTTCTATTTGCATTTTTTTCTTTTTTAATTCTAGTTGCAGCTGTTTACTTTTTTTCTAAGATAAACTTTCTTTCTTCCAATCGAAACTGCTTATTGATTTTGTCTTATTCAAATTGTATTCGAGCTTGTTGAATTTCATTACGCTCATGTTGACTTTGAGTCAAGGAAGATAGCTTCCATGCTTGTATTTCGCTTTGACTTTACTGAAGATAGTGCCTCTTAGTTTGCTTTTTTTTACAGCGTCTTCTATTGGCGGATCTTCAATAGGCGTAAATTCAA
Organism: Diastata ussurica; assembly: GCA_035078745.1. Classification (NCBI taxonomy): domain Eukaryota; kingdom Metazoa; phylum Arthropoda; class Insecta; order Diptera; family Diastatidae; genus Diastata; species Diastata ussurica. The sequence continues at coordinate 741 of JAWNPW010001133.1, forward strand.
AGATTTCACCAAAAAATCTATATGAATTTTCGCTATCGAAAACGACCATATTTGCGTCTTTTTTTTCCCAATATGTCACTTAAAATGATGTTATGCGGACAAATTTTAATTAACTTATCTAATTAATATATTAATGCATACAATATAATCATAGTGAAAGGATGTTATTTCAATTCACAAGTTGCATAGATTTTGGTTTCCTCTAAAAACTTAGATATATAAATTTTGGTTGTAGATCGCTGAAATTTACAAATTGATTGAACAGTTTGTATCGCTTTATATAAGGAATATTACAATAAACCTCGAAATTGCGGTGTTCGATTATGTACTTCACAATTGTTTCAATTTCTTCATTCGATCACATTTTATTTTTCTTAATAATTGATTTTTCTCCATATTTTTTGAGCTGGAAACAGGTTTTATAAATTGTATTGAATCTGTTTTAATAAAAATTCTAAAATTATTCGCTTTTCAAATGACTGTTAAACAACAACAGCGAAAATGAGTTATCATTTCAATGCTACATAAGCTAAAGTTTTTCAAATCTTATTTGTTTGAACTAGTGGCAATCATATTTTCCAAGTGGCAGTCTCAAATCAACTGTTTCACAACATTGCTTTTTCTATTTCGAATAATAATAATATTTCATTTGGTGCAAAATATTTCGTCTTGTGTTTGTTGCGGATTCGCTGCAAAATTGCGCAAATCCGCACTTTCGCAATGTTGCAATGACCTTTTGTGAATACTCTTACTGTTTATTTGTCGCCGTGTTTTAAAACTAAGTTTTTTCAATAGTATTGCACCAAAATTAAGATTATTTTTATTTATTTATTTAATTATTGATTGAGATGCACAGCAAGATATATATCTTATAATTAGAGTACATCGCTCATTCATATTTCATTCACATCAGGCAGATTTAAGGACTTAATAACTATAGAACTTAAAATTAAAATTATAGTAAATACTTAATCTAATATACATATAACATTACAAAATTTTATCTTAAAAATCTTACTAAAAATTAAACATTTAACATTTATAAAGACAGAACTTAATATTATGACAAATGAATCAGTAAATGTTTTTTGAAATGCCCTGCGTTATTAACAAATTAATTATAATTCTAGTAATACTATAATTCATTAAAGTGTCGATGTTTTATTTATGAACCACAATTGGAAAATTGTTTTTTTTTTTTGTTTATATTACCGTTGACTTTGCGTACATACTTGAAAAATTTGAAGTCATATGTTGTGTGCAAGTTGCACAATATTCAAACCAAGATCAAATAGAAAATTGATCAAAGAAATATAATGCATATAAAATATGGTGGGGTGCAATAACGCCTATCGAAATAAAGCCTAATATTCCATTTCAATGGGGTGCAATAACGCCTATCGAAATAAAGCCTAATATTCCATTTCAATAATGGGCTTTATTTCCCTTTCGATTGGGAAATGCAATAAATTTAGGCCCAGTTATTAAAGGGTGATTTTTTAAGAGCTATCGGAAATTTTAAGCAAAAAAAAAAAAACATCAATATCCGAAAAATGCAAGAAACCTTTATTTGAATTGATAGTAAGGTCGAAATAATTTAATGTTTGAATATTATTTCATGCAAACGCTGCATCCGCTTAGTCCAATTTTGGCATACTCTTTCCAACATTTCGGCCGGTATCTCACGAATAAATGCTTTAATGATGGCTTCCAGTGCGTCAATCGAAGCGGACTTGACTTGACATGAGTCTAGAGGCTTTAAATCGCACGACCTAGGCGGCCAGCAACGTGAAATAAACTGTTCACGGAACTCGCCTCGCAATAGGTGCAATGTTTCGCGTGCTATGTGGCATGTGAAACCGTCTTGTTGAAACCACATGCCATGCAAGTCAAGCTCTTCCATTTTGGGCAAAAAAAAATTTGTTGTCATCGCACAGTAGCGCTCACCATTCACAGTATCGTTGCGATTCGCATCATTTTTGAAGAAATACGGCCCAATGATGCCGCCATCCCATAATCCGCACCAAACAGTGACTTTTGCTGTGTGCATTGCTAGCTCTTGCAGTGCTTCTGGCTGCTGGCTACGCAACAAAAAAATCGATTAAATGCTTGTGAAGGTTGAAAAAACATGAAAAAAAATTTAAAACTTCCAATATTTTTATCAGTATCTACTTCAGTTTTGAACATTTTGAAACGACCAAACATTTAAAATTTTTGCAATTTGTCACATAGTGTTATTATAACTAAATTTTTACAAATTTTCATTCAGTAGTTTTGTACAGCTAATTCAAACGAAAGTGGATTTATCTCATCTGATTCCGACTCATTCGAGTCATCATCAAAACTGTAAACAATTGATAGCAACTGTAAATATGAATTTCAGCAGCACTCCTGCAGATTTACCATAAATTTCAAAACATTTTATTTTTGTGTTAATTTCACTCCTTTTTTCATCAGTTATCGTGCATTCCATTACTTGGTCATTTATCCAGTTTGCAAGGGCGGTAGAGTTGCGACCGTTGCCGATCCATACGTCCAGCAGCGTGACAGAACTCAAGCCGCAGGCGGGATTATTATTAACGTTTAATACACACTTTCTACTTTATTTTAACAAACATTACATACCGCAGAAATACGCAGAAGGGTAGTTTTTACTACACAGAAGATGAGCACTTTCATTTGACTTTCTCCCTTTTTGTACACAAAAAAAAAAAAATAAAAAAAACATATAACAATTCTTAACACAAAATGTTTTTACTTTATTCATTCAAATAATAAATATTTTATTGTCCCAGCGTGTGGAACCGCCATGCGCTCAAAGTTGAAAAAAGATTCCTACCAATTTTAGCACACCTTTCTAATCACCTGACTTTGAAACTCAATCAAAATTGCATAGTTCCAACTTTAGCGAAAATATTTATTGATTCTTCATATATAGAGAATCTACTTCAAATATATTAAATTAAAACAAAGATTTGCTTCAACAAAATTTTCGACTTTACGCAATGAGGTGATTAATATTTTGAATAAAGGGGCAATCGCATAATTTCATAAATTTCTCTTTAATAAATAATTATTTATATACATTTATATTCATCAATAAATTTTTACAAGTTATTTTGTACAGTTAAGTTCTTTCAACGACACAGAACATATTGTATAATATTATTTGGAATTGTACGATTTTTCTTTCTCATAGATATGAAATTGAACATTAATTTACTTTGAAAATTTTTTTATTTTGAAACGCAATTCAAAAGTTTAAGCTACCTTCTCTATCCATCTATCTGATTATATACGAACTAGTTCCTCAATTTTTGAAATATGGAATTGAAATACGGTATGGAGACTTCATATTGATCAGATCAGTTCACCGGAGAAAGTTAGTCGGATCAGATTTAGATGTAGTGGTCATCAGAGCTTTCCCAGGAAATGTAGCTCTCCAGGCAGCAGGCAAATAGTGTCTCTATAAAATACGTGATCGCTTTTTCAACAGGATTGAAAAATGCGCTTTGAATGTCATGTAATAACCTCTAAGTCTGGACTCCATTTTTATTCCCAATCGCTATCAATTCGCTATTATCATTCTTCTGATCATGACAACTTTTCGAATTGAAATGTCCCCCATTTCTTTTTAATAGTATCTATATAAGCTTTTCTTACTTTTCCGCTTTCTTCAACTGGAGTGAAACATAAAAAATGTTAATTTCTACGCCGCTAAATCAATAAATCATTACAATCCAGATTTATTGAAAAAGATTTACCCTTTTACACTTCATAATAATATTTGCCTATATATTTAAACCAAGAATGTTTGTTAGTTTTGAATGAATGTCTTCCGAAGTTACATATGTTTTTGATTTGCTCTCGTCGCATATTTTCATAAATAATCTCTCATAACAGGAACGCACTTTCCCAATTTGAGGTAAATTGTTTAGGGCCTCGACCAAATCTTTTGCATTAAAAGTAGTATACGTGGAGGTTAAACTCCATTTAAAATTTTTCGATACAACGTGACAAAAATTTTATTTTTGTTTTTGATTTATGTAACGCATTAAAATAATCTTCGGAGACCCCATAAAGTATATATGAGGCATTCTTCCTCAAAAATCTCAGTCAAAAATTAAAAGTTATGGGATTGGCTTAATATTTTGGTAAGTTATTATCCTATATAAAAGTAATAAATTTCCAAAATATTACGTTATTAAAAAAAAATTGTAAAAATTAGGGTGGGTGGAAGTTTTTACATTTTAGGTGACATGGATATTTTTAAAATCGTATAACTATGACAAAACTTTATCGACTAAAGTTCTTAAAAAAAGCATTTTAAGCATTTTTCATGTACTTTTCGATAACAACAACAAAAATTAAGAAAAAAATTTGTAACCCTCCTTTTTTCAAAATTAACCCTTATTTTTCAATTTTGACCTCAATGGGTATTTTAAATATTTTTTTAGTATTTCGAATTCTTGATTTCTTATCTTTAAAATGATACCAGTTTCAAAATGGGATGAGCAGTATTACAGAAGTTATAAACGATTTTGTGTGGATCAAAGGGATATTTTCACGTACTGTTAAAAAAAGACACGTTTGAATCACGCTCATGCTCAAAATCGTTTGTACCTTTTGTAATATTCCTCTCATGTCTAAACTAGTATCATTTTAAAGCTAAGAAGTCAAGCTTTCGAAGCTTTTTGAGATATTTGTGAAAACGTGTTGAAAGTGAAGATTGTTCCTATTTAGCTATTTAAATATTTTTTTGCATACCAGATCACTCTTCCAGTGGAGCAAATCTTATCGAACATTATGTTGTTTCGAAAAAAAAAAAAAATAAATTGGATCCAATAAAAGTAAAAGAATTAAACGTATATTAAAAATAATTTTTTTAATAAAAAAATATATATAAAAGGATGGAATGCCCCATATATGTCATATCGAACTATTTATATTCAATATTGTATTTTTCTTCTGATGCAACAACATTGTTTATTTTTAATGAATAATAAACATGTGAAGGTTTTTTTGTACGCTAAATATAGGTATGTACAACAATTATTTTGTTTGATTCCCTAAATTTGGGGTTTTTCATTAATTTTGTTTAATATGTCAATTCAAAACAGTCGCAATTTGCAGCTATTAAAAAAAGCTGGTCCTAACGATAAAACACTTAACCGATATTAACGCCGCGGAGCAACACTGACTATTTTTGAAAACACTTCTATGACTTCAAATAGAATAAGAAATAATATTTTGTTGTGATATTTTGAGAATCGCCCACTTTTTACGTGATGTTCGAAAATTTGTTGTTTGAATATAGCGAAGAAGAGTAAATCGGTATATAATGAATCGAAAAGAAATAATCGACGATTTTCATAATACTTCATATATCTAAATCGTTATAACAACCTCATAATAACTCAACATTAGTTTTCACTGAAATCAAGTTCCTGAATTAATTTTTGGTTTGGTTTGTCCGAATGTATTATTGCACGCACTTCATTGTTTGTTTATTTACTTGTCACTGATTTTACGTTTCTTTTCGAAAATCAATTTAAAAAAAGTTAACTCAAATTTGAGTTAATGAACGGTAATATTACTATCTTTTATAAATACGTTTACATTTAATAGTTTAAAAAAATCGAGCCTAACATACTTTCAGCAAATTGAAGTTATTTTATTTAATTGTAGTTTATTTTAAAAATCTGTCTCTTACACTAAATCAAAAGCTGAGTTGTAATATGTATTAATTATTAAAGTAGTCGATTTTACAAGTTCTAGTGCAAAAGTCTCAATATCTACAAATTAATTTGATTTTTTGTTGTTGCTGTAGAAGCACGAAACAAGGACAGTGCACTACACTAGACTGTATAGTAGAGTACATTGATTTATCAAACTGTTTGTAGCACGCAGAATTTGTTTCCATTAATATTAGTTCAATTACATCTTACACTGAGCTAAAAACGATGATCTAAAACTAAATACGAAATCATTCAACTTTAATTTTAGTACGATGTTTTTTTTCTATCAATGTAAAATGATCAATACGCCGTATTTTTGGTCAGTAGATAATAAACACAGTTGTCCAACTTCAACCGCAAAAAAAACAACAAAAAAAATTCAACAAAGTTCTGCTGTGCACATCTGCTCCCTTTACTATTTGTTTGCGTTCGTTTTTTTTTTTTTTTTTAAACATACATATATGTTTTACATTTTATTTTTACTGTGTGTATTTTTTTTTGTGTTGCTGTCGGTGGTCGTTGAAATTGATTTGCTTTGACTGAAGTTGGCAATCACATAATTCGCAACAACTTTTTCCAATATGTATGTTTAAAAGCAGGATATTCGACCAGCGACAAACTGGTTAGTAAGAACATGTTGCACTGACGTGTCTTGTTTTCAATTATTGACTTCATATAAATAACACTTTCCTTTGAAGAGCAGGCAGGCATTGTTTCCAACTGGACAGAAAACGAACGCGAATACAGTTTCATTTAAAAAGTTCCCCACAAAATTCCCCGCGGTTGGATTCTATGATTGGACGAGGTTTATGAAGAATCACACAACAAATATTATTTTTCTTCTCAAACATGTAAAGATTTCGAATCGAAGTTCGACTAATATCGATCAATAAATTTATTATACCCTTCACCAAGGGTATATTAAGTTTGTGTGTCTGTTTGTAACACCTAGAATGAGTGACCGGAGATCATATAAAGTATATATATTCTTGATCAGCATCGATAGAGAAATCGATCTAGCTATTTCCGTCCGTCCGACTGTGATCCGTCTGTCCGACCGTAAGCAAAAACTAGATAGTAGGAGTTGAGATAATCGTACCAAATTTGGCACACAGACTCTGTATATGTGCCTCATCCGCAAGTTTAAAGAGTTTTTTGATCGGACCATTTTTTCTGGTACCTCCAGTACATCGATGTGTGTTTTTGTGACAATTTTGACACCTTTATGGCCATAAATCCTACAAAATATAATATTTGGATTTTGGCACATTTATGTCAATCAATGATATAAATATTCGGTCCAAAACTTGGCGTGATTCGCCCACTTTTCACCATTTTAATCGAATATTTGTAATTTTAAAAGACTTGAGCAACGAACTTTTTACAAAAATTGGCAACAAAGTTAGTTCACTTAAAAACTATCGTCCAAATGCAAATATAGAAGGTGAAGGGTATTTAAGTAGTCGGTTATAAACGCTTAACAACGGTATAGAAGCTTCGGTGCATCCCGAAGATACTAATCTGCTACATTTCTGGTTTTTTTTTTGTTTTTTTTTTTTTAAATTGATATTCGACAATAAGTATCTTGAAATAGTAATTTTAATAAAAATCATAATTTAAATCACATTTAAAAAAAAATTCTCAAGAAAACGAGCTTGCGGCTGGCAAAAATTGGGAGCAAATTATTTTTTTTTTTTTTTTAATCAATTCATAATAGTTGTAAGATTGGCAATGAAATTTGGTACATTTTACAAATACAAATTGTTGATTCTACTGGAAGAAATTGTCAAATCGATTACGAAAAATTGTCACTTTGCGCTGATGAGTGCAACGGAACATTCTACAACTAAAAATAGTAAATTGTACAATTGTCCACTTTAACGCAAAATCTTGGTGGAAAGTTGTAGAATCGACGTGGAAATAGTAAGATTTACAAGGTATATTGATTCAGTCTAATTATTAATTTACGTTACATTACGTTTCCTACAATAACCGATGCCTTCAAAATCCGATGAGAATGCTCAAGTTAAAAAAAAATCTCGTAGCAGTGCTACACCAGAGACAACAGAACTGTAGAAAACGGCTGTAGAAACCAACTGTAGACATTATCAACGAAGCGTATACAATTCAGTGATGCCAACTTATTTTAAAAATTTTCTGCCAACAAAATCAATCAAAAGTAAAAAATAAAATTTGCAGCATTGCACGTATGTTCACAGTACGCCATTTCTGTATTGTTGCAAATTTAAGAGTCAAAAAGTAATTCTATTAAAATTGTTTAAAGTGTTCATAAATAGGTGAAAAACAATATTAAATTTAAATAAAATAAGCTAAATGAGCAGGCAATATTTGAAATACCAAATTAAACGCCAAAAAAACATTTATAAAAAACGACTTTTAAGAAGTGATAAAAGCAACGCATGCGCCTCCTCCGTTCAGTTTGTAGGACAAACTTTTGTCAAAGTGTCAAAAAGTGATATTATTAAGATTTTGTTAAGTGCTTTTTATTTTTAAGACGGAATATGTTCTTTTTTTATCTAATTTTATTGTTGACTTCAGTCTTCCCCCATAATTTGATAGGAAAATATGTGATTTAAATCTATTTCTTTATTTTTTTTTTTATATAATCGTTAATTAATCTTTCACATCAACGCTTTTAATTTAATCTTTTTTTTTGACAAAAAAATAAAATAAATAACACAAAATTTTTTTATAACAAACATTAAAACTTTTAATTCTTCGATTTACTGGTAAAAGTGCGTAAAAGGCACGAAATATGGTGACTTTTTCTCTACATGAGAACTAGTGATATACTATAGCAAATGTACCCAATTGGTCCTTTTGGTACTTTCTTGAACATACGCTCATACAAAATGTCAATAGAAGAATGCACAGTCAGGGGTATAGTGTGTCACTACTACTGGTGACAGAGGAACCAGTGGAAGAGTGACTCCTACACTGGTATTTCCTGCAGGGCATGGTCAAATAATTACACTGGACCAAAACTTAAGTTGTTAAACTGTTAAAGTTGTCGATTTTACTAGTCAATATTTCTAGTGCAAAAGTCTCCATATCTACAAATTAATTCGTCAATTCAACTAACTTTCTAGTAGCTAAGTTGTCAAAATGATGACAATTCCAGTAGTACGAACAACTACGAAAACTTTTAGAACCCCGACACAACGACAGTACCCTACACTAGACAGAACGGTATGGTAAATTGTTTTATGTAACTGTTTGCAACGAGCAAAGTTTGTTACCACGATATATAAACATTCTCCAGGGGTATTAGTAATCATCTTACACTGAGCTTAAAATGATGTTCTTTAATTAAATACGAGATTGTGGAATTTTAATTTTAGTACGAGGGTTTGTTTATCAATGTAAAATGAGAATGTGAACAAATTGAAATATGAATCCAATAGGCCGCATTTATGTTCAGTAGATAATAAACACTTTGTTCCAACGTCGACCACAAAAAAAACAGTAATGTTGCAGAATAGTATCTTCAGCGTGCACCGAAGCATCTATACCATTCACTTGCAGTTGTATCAGAGGTGTACCGAAAGTTGATGTGAAAATTATTAGTTATTTTGATTATGTCAACTGTGTTATGAAAAGAAATAATATGACTGTTAAAACGCCATCGCACTCTGAACTATGCAATGATTGGTGTGGTGTGGTGTCTATTTCTCTTCCAAAATGCGAAAGGCAACTTCGTTACTATGATCACCGATTATTTGTGGCCCATTGTAATGGAACGCAAGCAAAAAGGACTTTTTTTGGCACACTTACTGTAACACTTACTGTAATTTCCAAGTTCATATGAAGAGTTTCAATCCAAGATCCTATTATAGAACATAGTCAACACGGTAATATGGTATTATAGTATCTTCGTCCAGCACCGAAGCTTTAATATCAGTCTTGATCATTTTTTTTAATGAATATCAAAAATTCATATCAATTGAAAGAAAAATTTAAAGATACGAAATTGGAAGAGATGAGATATTAGTATCGTTTGATGTGATATCACTATTCACAAACATACCTACGACACTAGCAATTAAAATTATAATGACTAAATGGGAACAAGTGCATACATATACGACAATTTCAAAAACAACTATATAATTATATATATAGAAACATTTGGTATGCCGATGGGAAATCTATTGTCACCAACAGTAGCAGACATAGTCTTAGATGACTTACTTAACGAAACAAAGACAAAATTAAAAATTCAATTACACAGAACAGAAATGGAGATACAGATTGAATGATACACTAAACCTACAGCTTCCTGTAGACTTTTAAACTACAACTCAGCACAACCACGAAAAATGAAAATAAACACTGCTTACATTTTATTTCACAAAGTAATAGAAATCAGCGACGAAAAATTGAAAAACAAAAACATTTCGAAACTTAAAGAGACACTTAAATTAAATGATTACCTAACATATTTTATAAGCGCTCTAATAAACAAAAAATTAAACTCAAGCCTAAACAAATCAAAACCTATAACTTCACAAATCATTGAAACAAATCCAAAACAATATTTTAGCATAACATACATAAAGATCCTCACTGATAGTTGTACTTTAAGAAAAATTTTCAAAACCAATCAAATAGTTTTAGTTACGCTCAAAAATATACATAAAACCCCAAAAGACAAAATCGACGCAACAATGTAACGGACACACAGCTGATTTTGAAAACACAAATATATAAGTATAGAAAATAAGTGCAATGGCGTTAGAAAGCTTACGAATTTGGGAAAAAGCAGCAGAACGATCAATACGAAGGAGGACATAGACAAAATAAGCCCAAATTACAACATATTGATGTAAATACAATAGCAAATACTAAAACTAAACGGTCGAAGAATCATCATTTGAATTTATTTATTTATTAAAATTTTTTACGAAAAGTTATCTAAAAAAAATAAGTATAAAACATATCATAAAAAATTTTTTTAATGTAAGGAAATTCAGAATATAGAAACAATAAGGAAAAACTAATTATATAACAATTGTAACGAATGTTTGTTATTTTCAGTTTAAAATAAAAAAATCTTCCTGAAGAAGCTGAGAAATACAAGCGAAACGTCGGATTAAAAAATAAAATAAAACTAATTTTATTTTGCATTTGAATATGTTGACCAGTACAGCCGTTAAAAAAACTATAACACAAAAATCATAATTTTTATCAAGTTAAAAAAAAATGGCCAAGAAACGTGCCGGCGGCAGGCAAAAATTGGATGATTATTTTTTTTTTTATTCATTTCAATTCTTAATAGTTGTAAGATTGACAATGCAACTAAGTACATTTTACAAATACCAATTGTCGATTCTGCTAAAAGAAATGAGAAGAAACGCTCAATGATCGGAACATTCTATAACTAAAACTAGACAATTCTGCAATTTTCAACCTTAATGAAAAATCTTGGAGGAAAGTTGTTGAGTCGACATGGAAATGGTAAGATTTATAAGTTTTTTTGGTTCAGTGTACATTTATTGGGATATTACTTTTAGAAGATACAATATAAGGTCGAATCTTAATTGATAAATACTTCCGCTCCAAGCGCCCGCAACGAATTCAAGATTGAGTCTGTTATCTGAGTTCTTTAGTAACTTAATTTGATCAATTGTATTTGTGCCCTTCATCGAAGGTATACTAAGTTTGTGAGTTTTTTGTAACGCCCAGAAGGAATGATCGGAGACCCTATAAAGTATATATGGGCATTTCTCTAATGACGAACGCGACATTCGTACGCATTCAAAGTGAAAAAAAACATATGCCAAAACATTTT
>JAWNPW010001137.1:0-12284 GCA_035078745.1 Diastata ussurica
GAACGAAGTCATTTAAGTATTTCATATTGATATGTATAACTATGCAATACGCAAGCAACTACATTTTTACCTGACTTTCTTACTAACTAAATTGAAGATTTAAGGTTTTGTTACATTTTTTTGTTTTTGTTCAAATTGGAAACATTCAAGTTTTTAAAAGACATATATTATTTTGACCATATAAGCCTTTTGTTTTTTGTTATTAAATAATGAAATTATTTTGAATACAAATTATAAATTGAAATCCATTAAAATGAACTATGATATGTAAAGCTAAAACAGAGGGTTATAACATTCTGTAGTACGTTAGAAAAATTTAGCCGATTCTAGCGATTTTTAAACTCAATTTTAGCCGATTTCCATGTCCAAGAGTTGGCAACACTGTGTGCAGGGAATATGTACTGCATTATGAAATTATATGATTTACAATTAATAAATGCGTATTAATAATTTATATGATAGTTGGAATTATTGGAACACAATGTGAGATAAAATTACATACTAAAAAGTTAATGCATTTTGAAAATGGATTTTCAAAATATTTTTTTTTATATTGTTCAATTTATAAAAGCATTGCCCCACACAAAAATAACATAAAATAAATAATTTTAGCACATATTTGCAATATTAGAAATATTGGGCCCTGCGCAAATAAAATAAACCTCAATTCGCATCTGCAAGCGCGCATTTTCGTTCGGCCAATCAGCATCAGGATTTTATGCACAGGTCCCGCGGTTAGTGCACACAAATGCACCTTGTTGCGACTTAATTAAGAACATAGTGAAATTAGATCTTTTTACTCAATTTATAGATGGTTTTAGTATGGATGATATTGAATGAACTATTTTCAAAAAAGGGTCGTGCTGGAAAACTTGACAATACCCCCGCGTGCTGTACCTGCGCGTAAAACTCTGATGCTGATTGGCTCAATTTGACATTCACCAAACTGGCTGCCAATGTGAAACTTAATTGAAACAGCTGTTTTGTTGATGTGGCGCGCAAATTGTAAACATATCAAATTTTTGAAAGTAAAAACTTGTATAATAAATAAAAATATTGTAAATAGAGCACGGCTAAGACGAAAAAAAAAACGTATTCACGGAATTTGAAATAAGGTAGTGGATTTTATTACAAATACCTTGAATAAGAAAAATCTGTTTGGAAAAGCCTGGTTTACCTGTAACGGCCGTTCAAAGTTGACACTTCGTTCAACTACTGAAAATTATACCTGATTTAGGTTTTTTTTGCACAACTTTGTAATCATATTTAAAAAAGCTCTGATTCGATTCATGCAAATTTGGTCTTTTCTGAAAATTTACTGTCTTAAATTTAATAATCATTTAAAGTTTTTATTCTCCATGTCCGGAAAGTTTTTATTGAAATTTTTTTAAAAATCGCCCATTTTTCACATATTTTTATTTTTGGACGCCATAAAGTTTCAGGGATTAAGTGGGATGAGGCGAACGACTCTTGTATAAATTAGTTCAACGTATTTTGAATGAACTTCCCAAATAAACATGACCCACCGCGATCCAATGGATTCCGATTTTTTCCGTTTGAAAATTTTACATCAAAAACTGAGTGTTCAAAACCCTTAAAAAATTGTTCGTTTTTGAGGTCTAAATCTTTAAAACAATAAAAAGATGTACGTAACTTTTGATTTTATGATAGATTGGTTGAATTTGAATAAATTTGCCGAATAAATATTATATGTGCGAGCTTCCATTAATTAATTTTAGTGGCTTGAAAAACTAAATTTTTGCCAAAAATTACCGTTTTTTCGTAAATTTCTACAATGGAGGAGAAAAACGGTCACAAATGAACAGCGATGTAGCCATTGTTTCTTTATTATGACATTTCAATGTATTATGAACTAACTCTTAAAATAAACAAGATACGGGCGGACCCGCTGTGACCGTCTTTTTTACGTTTGAAAATTTTATCTTTTTAAAAAAATCATAATATTATACTAGTCCTAAAAGTATATTAATCAATTTTTAGCATATACAAGTATGCAAACAAACTTTTGTATGGGAGAAAACAAAAATTTCATAATTATTAGATGTTCCTAAAAGTATGCAAAAAAAATATTGTAGCATTTTTGTATGGAAAAATGTGCCTGAAAATCCAAATTTCGAAAATTGGATGAAAATGACCGAAAATGTAACGAATGATCCCATTTTTCAATATGACTTGATAAACACAATTTCACGTCTCCTTTCTTGATTTCTAATAAGAATATTGATTGTTGTAGATTTTAGGTCACATAAATGTTTGTTTTTTGTACCGGAGGTACCCGGAAAAATGATCCGATCCCAAAACCATTCTAATGTGCATAAAAAGGCATACACAAAGCTTATAATCCAAATCTGAGACAAATATCTCAACTCCTTCATCCCTTTAACCTTTTCCAAAAATCATCGAAAAACGTTGAATTTCGCACAAAAAAATCATATAAAATCAACCAGAATTTCGGTTTTTTTTAAGCTTGGTTTTCTGATATAAGTGAAGTTTTGTCTAACTGTTTGGCCGTGGCCTTTTCACGCACTGTGTGTCGTCGGTCTGATGTTGCATTGTTTAATGTTTGACATCAGCATTTTTTTAAAAAACAATTACAAAACGTTTGTAGGAAACGTTTGTGGGGTTCGACTGCTTCAGGTGACGATAAACAGAAAATCTAATTTCGTTTGCGATCATCATTTTTCAGATAGAATGCGCTTGGACCGAAAACTTGTCAAGGAAGCACTGCCAGCCCAAAATTTATTTAAGAATACTAACCCTTCTATATCATTCCCTACTAACAGTAATGTGAATGATTTTCCTATAAGAAGCAAATATTTCATTGATAACGAATCAGGAAATGATGCTATTATTATGAGCGAGGGAAACTTTATATCTATAAATGAGGAATATAGTAAAGTTGGTAGACTCTTATTTAAGTGAGCGAACGCCAACCAAATTGAAATTAAGTAGTAGGGTGAAAGTTTTAAACGAGCTTTTAGAAGGAGAAAAAATTAATGTTAAAAAGTTGAAGGCAGAGAATTTTATATCGAAAAGACAGATAAATAGACATACTGAATAAATAATTCTTTACAAAAGAAAAATGAGAGCCTTATTGAGGATATTTATAAAAAGGTTTCACCAAATTTAGAAGTCTGTATAAGAAACAGCGTAAAAAATAATTCACAACCCCCAATTCACAAGGACTTCGCTACGACAAACTTTTGAAGACGCAGGCATTAGGTGTATATTCTTTCTCTCCTTCAACGTATATATATTTCAAATCATCACTGAATTGGAAGAACCATCCAGAAATTTGTAGCAACTTGGCCAAGATTTCCAGGGTGCAATAACAGCAGTTTAAGGTCGCTGGAATTACGTAGCAGAGAAATTAATTTTATACACAATTATAATTATACTATTTTAAACGTTTGAAGACATTGATCGTATGCAAATATAGGTGATTGGTTAATTATCTCTAAAACCTATTAAAATTAGTGAAAAACAAGGATTTTTTAAGACCAACTATTTAACTTTATTTCATTAAATCACATATATAATGTGTATTCAGACAAGCATAGTTATTACAAAAAAAAAAAGATCTGCACTCTAAGCTTAAAACAATATATGTAAATTAAGTTTATGACAAGTTCAGGAACTAAAAGCAATCATATAAAACAGCTATGTTGTTAACAAAAAGAGAAGGTTATTCAATGTTTAAGGTAAAAAAAAAATTTTTCAAATATTAAAATGATAATCATAAGTACAGGAACATAAATTTAATTGCTGTCATCATCAGTTGTCCGCATTCGCTTGCTTCGAATGCGTATAAAATCACTATCATCGCTGGAATACTAACACCAGGGCTGCCAGAAAGTCGACGGCCGATTATCGTACGCCAGCTCTCAAATAATCGTTTTTAGTCGTACACAAAAAAAAAAAAAATTATCGTACAAATAGTAGTACAAAAAAAGTATAGACAAAATGATAGGTTATATTAATTAAATAATATTTATTTAGCAGTTATTTACAAAAAACCTATATATGTTTATATGTTGTATATTATATTACAAGTATTTTTTAATTTACATCGAAATGAAACACAAATTAATGAAATATGTATATATACAGTCGAACTTCTGTAGAAAATTCGTTATAAGGAGATCAATACGTGAAACCAAAGCTGTGTGATTATAACCGATAATAATTTGTTGCCTGCTTATGTGGCAAACAAAACACAACTAATGCACTTATTCCTCCACGTCTTACTCAACCTCTTCAATATCATTTGGGTTATTTAGAAAATAGAGAGACCTTGACTTAATGGACAGCATCATAGCATCAGAGGGCTCAAAGTGTATACAATCGATTGAATTTTTTACTTTTTGACTTGGCAAAAGAATCGCTTCAACGGTCTCGGCGTCCAAACGATTGCGGTTTCACAAGTCGCATTAGAATGGGGGTATACTAAAATGTCTAGAGCGAATTTTGAAATATAAACAAAGTCTTTATTTCCGCACGAGTCTTCAAAAGAACCCACGCGTGCCCAGAATTCGTTTATCTCAAGTTTATTAAAGTTATTCAATAAGTCTGGTAAAAGGTGCAGTTTCCTGTATTCGTCGTCTACTGCCTGCATGTGTTCAATACCACTGACAAGTTTTGGGGAGATTTGAAACAACGGAAGAATTGAATTGCATGAACTCAAAGAAAATTTTCAATGATATTAAGTTTATCCAGATCAGTTCAGTTGATATAATCTGGCTTCATATAAATTGAAATGATTTCTTTGTACACAACAGACATTCTCGAATGAAGTTCAGTGATTACAATTTATTTATTTATATTTAAAATTCTTACACGCTAGTCCAAACCTCCAAAACAAAAAAATTTAATAAAGAATGAGTGCCAGGGTTTTAACTTGGCGAAGACGAAAATGCATTAGATGTGATGAAAAAAGTGCAGTGAATTTGAAATTTGTTGTGTATGAAACAGTAATGTAAACTAGTATAATTTGAAAATAGCTTTTTTACCCTGAAAAAAATTTTTGCTGAAATGGAAGCAAAAAGTCGTATGAAAAAATAAATTCTATGTTTGTTGAAATAGTTGTGTGATCGTACGTACGATAATGTTATTGTACAAAAGCTCGAACTTATCGTACAAAACGATAATTATCGTGCCTCTGGCAACCCCGATTAACACATTTTAATTGACAAGTAAATTTGCTAATATGCACAAAACGGGAATTCCCCTAAATTTGTGATATAAACATATTTCGCAAAAATCAAATTTGACAAAAAAAATTTAAAATTTCGAATCGTGCTAAATGGAATAAAATCGTCTAAAAAAAATTTAAATTTGATTATTTTCAAACCTTGTTATTTTCAAACCTTGTTAAGAAAAGACCGTGTAAAAACAGAATTAGGTGTCTAGATTTAGGTGGGAAAGATTTAGATGATTGTTGATACCTATTGAGAAAAACATCGGCAGTTGTGGATAATTTTTACCAAGTAGATTAATAGCCACATTCGCTCCTGGAATAATATAATCAAGTATGTTGTTTTGTTCAAACAGATGTATGATCTTTAGATAAATCGATATAGCTTTGTTATCAATCGCTTCGAATGCCTTTTGATTCTCTGCGCAGTCCAACAAAGAAACAGCGAGTATAAATTGCCCTTGAAAATTTCCAAAAACATTATATTAATTTGCTCAATAGTCGCTCATGTAAAATCAAATGAAATAACCCAACTGCAAACATTAAATTATGGTCACAAATAAAAAAAAAAAAAACTTCAAATCAATGTCGAGATTACTTACATAATTCTTCCAATGATTGATGTCAGTGGTAGCAGTTCATCTTGTAATGTTGTACACCGATCGTAACCTGCAGTTCGTCGCACAAATATCTAAGCCTTTTAGAAGTCCTGTTCACTTGAGAAGCGAATGTAAGAATTATCATTGGATCTCGTGATTTAACTTGACACCTAGTTGTGCAGCTGTGCGCCTTGCAAAACGTATTAAAGTAATCTTTCATATTAAAAAATTTATTAAAATTAATGAGTCTTAGTGAATTCAATTTATGATTAACTTACAATGCTGTTGTTGTGGTGATATTAACAGGCGCTTCCGTGATCCAAACAATAACATAATACGATTGCAAAAATACAACTGCATCCGAAATTAATTGTGAGCGTATAATTCCAACGGCAGCGTGACTGCATTGATTGGTAATAGTTGCAAAATGATGAGATTACGACACAAAGAGAAACGTATCATTACTGTTTGTCACCCAGTTTCCGACAAGAGCGATAAATCATAATCGCTGGCAAATAGTGCACCGATTGTCGAAAATATATTCATACATTGTGAAAGTGCTTTAAGAAAATAAAAATAAAATTTGCGCTTTTTATAATAGTTACTCGGTTCAATGCAATTTCTCTCAACTCAAATCTATCTATTGATGATAAATGCTCTTGCTTATTTTTATTTTCAAAACGCAAAGAATTTAAATAGACTGTCATGTCTTTAAAATGATATTATTCGCCGTACGAATAGAAAATCGACCAAACACGAAAATGGCCTACCATTTTAGGCATTTTGCAGCTTTGTTTAAGATATTTTATTACTGATTGAGCTTTTCTAATTTCTAACTTGAGTATGAATTTTGTAATTTTTTGATATGTTATTCAGTAGTCGATAATCAGCACCCTGAGTAATTAGTTAGTTTTAAAAATATCACCCCGAGCAATTGGATTATTTTAAAGGAAAGTTATATGGAACAAGTATAAATAAACGTTGAATCTAATTTTAATAACGCTAAATTTGTGGATGCGTTTTCATTTTTTGTTTCTACATTTTGGTGTTGATTTCCGCTGACCAGCTCTAAAAGTGTACATTTGCGCGTTGGATTTTTTGGTTACTCTGATTCACCCACTCTTCAACTGACGCTGCATTTACCCGCACATTTTACATTTTGTCCTTCGAGCCGGATTTTGTGCGGAATAACGTCGCCCTCTATTCAATAATTTGCGCAAGTATTTGAGAACAAAAAAGAAAAAGTTTTTTGTTTGAATGATTTTTTATATTTGCGCGCTTGAAGTTTTGTGGTTTTTTTTATATCGCAGTCTTTGAATTAATTACCTTCAAGTTCAGCGCTGCAAAACTTCAAGAATGATAAAAAACAAGATTGCGTCTTGCACAAGTCCGTTAGATGTGCTCTCAGCACAGCTGTACTGACGTGACGTCATAACCGCCGAGAAATAATTATTGTTGTATGTATTTTGAAGAAAAATTATGATGTTTGTTGATTTTATCGGCTTTTGTTTATATATAAGTGTATTTTAGGCTGCGGTCAAAGTTTAAAATACAAATATAGATAAATGATAATAATTTTGTGTTTGCAAAAAACAATTATTTTATGAAAAAACACTTTAAACTCCCAAAAGTTTATGTAATAACATACAGTAATTGTACATATAATGGGAAATTAATGATTTAATATGAAAAATGGAAATCTAAACCGCAAAAGTTTATGAGTTATAATTCTTTTACCTGGGTCAAATATTAATATATAATAATACATAATACAAAAATTTTGTTAATTTTGTTAGTGTTTATGTTTTTCGTCGTGATTAATGTTAACATATTTTTAATTAATTTTTTAATTTGTTTCATGTGATTCAGGTCCCTAGTGATGGTTGACAAAGTCAACCGAAATATTGGAAATATATTACAATATATTAAAAATTTATAAAAAGGTTTTTTATGTTTTAATTTTGAAATGCCAAAGTCTAAAATACAATTATATATAAACTATTAAGCAAAAATAAACATGCAGAATTATAAAATAAATATATATATTTTCGTATATATTTATTTTGCTCTTCATATTTAACAATTTAATCACTTTTTTAACAAATTTCTATCTTTGCTCGAAATTCTCCATATAAATTTGTATATGTATATATATTTTTCGGCAGTTATGACGTGCATGCGCAAAACAACTCATTTTTGCCACACGATAGACGCAATCTTGTTTTCTATCATTCTTGGCAAAACTTCACTCAAATTGATCGACACGAATCTGTCAAATAATAATCACATATACACATACACATCAATGAGAGAGATAAAAAAAGTAGACAAAACGAAAAGCAAGAAGAACAGAACTTGCTTAAAATGCGCAAAATTATATGCAAAATATTTTTGATAAATTAATTAAAAGAAAAAATTAAATTAAATAGAAGAAGTGTTTACCGAATCACCCAATTTTTCTTACGGATTGTTAATCACATGGTTGGTGACGTTTCAATTGATATTGTGTATCAATAGTTGTTGAATGATTTTTTTCTCTTGTTTTTCTATTTGGTGATTTCATCGCGGATTCTGGTGGTGTCTCTTATGGTAGCAGAATTGTACCTCAGATTTCATCATTTTGTTATTGTGGTTGTGCGTGAAATTTGTCCAATATACACGAATATATTTTTTGCATTTTTTGAGTTGTTTTGATTCCTATTTATTGTATAAGCTTTTGATGTTGTTAAATTGGTTTCCTTTGGCATTGCCCAGCAAACATTTCCGAGTGAAGTTGACAAAATGAAAAATTAGACATTTTTTTTCGAAAAATAAACAAATAATAATTCCTTGGCACTAATTGGCTTTTTACAAATTCGAGTACATTTTCTAGTAAAATTAACCAAGTGAAAAAGTTGTAATTTTGTACTATACTTTTTTTATTTGTTTTCATCACCTAGCAAAGTTTTCGTGCATTGTTGACCACCACCCTATACAGGTTTTTAAGTATTACAAAGTCTTGTTTTTGTAACAGTTTTTTCGACTTGAGACATTGCTTTTTAATAGAGATTTTGGAAGTTCTCACATTACTTTGTGCTTATTGCATTTTCTGATTTTTTTTTCGAACATTTTATAAATTTTTTGTCCCCTGATTTTTTCGATATGTCCGTGGAAAAATTTGATGGGTTAGCTGACGAATTGTTGGAGTTCGAGAAAAAGTTTAACCAAGCTCCACAATCATCACAGTCAACTTTTTCGTTAGACATTCAATGAGAGGAGTTAAAAGCGTTGTGGTCTTCATTGAAAGATTCCTATAACGAGGTGATGAATGCTGATAGTGTGACAGAGAAGACTATGGTGAAAATAAAATATAAATCGTGTTATAGCGCGTATGTCACTTATGGGCGAAGTCCTGCAGGTTTTGTCAAGCAAGTGTCGCACTTGGCGCCATGCGACACCGAACTATTTCACGGTGATTATATCTCATGGCCATCATTTCGCGATTTGTTTACGGCACTTTATATTTCCAACGCTCGGCTCTCCCCGGTTGAAAAACTTTACTATCTGAATCAAAAGTGCCGCGATGAAGCAAAAGATATAGTAAAAAATGTGCCGCTAACCAGTGAAGGATTTGACAGAGCATGGAGAAACCTGCCCGATAGATTCGAGAACAAGAGAGTTTTAGTGAACAGCCAATTGAAAATTTTGTTCAATTTATCCCCTATAGCGCGCGAGCCGAGCAGTGCTATAAACAATCTACAGAGAGAGATTAATAATTGTCGTACCACCCTCGAGTTATATAAGATTGATATTAGCAGCTGGGATGCTATTTTTATCTTTTTGTGTTCCACGAAATTACCCGATGCATCTTTGGCGCTATGGGAACAGTCTCCGCCGAACAACGAAATCCCTAAATGGAAAGACCTGATGATTTTTTGACAAAACGTTTTTACACATTGGAGACTTTAGCGGAGTTCCAAGATCGTTCCCCAGCAAAATCTTTTAGAAATTCACAGCAATCACATATAGCTAATCGAGTGAAAACATATCAAGCGAATATTGGAAATTTCAAATGCCATGGATGTAGCTAACCAGAACATACATTGAGGAATTGTCCCCAATTTTTAGAATTGGACCACGAAACGAGATTTGCCATCGTCAAGAATTAAGATTGTGCCTTAATTGTTTCGCCCATTCACATGAAGTGAAAGACTGCAAAAGTGAATTTTCCTGTGCGAGATGTCGACAGAGACATCATACCTTACTTCACCGAGAATCTCATAGAGTAGAAGTAAACGATAGTATACTTTCACTTCCACTTGATTTGCAACCATCCTCGAGTACTGCATCGTATAATACAAATTTGCACAGAGAACCAAGCGTCAACTCCCATTTTTCGGCTGGATCAAGAAATGTGCTTTTAGGTACGGCTATGGTTGTGATACAGCATAAGGGTGTTAGTTTTCTCGCACGAGCATTAATAGATCCAGGTGCTGAGGCCACTTTTATCTCCCATAGACTTCAGAAACTCATCAAACTGCCTACAAAATCGCATAACGCTCAAGTGACTGGGTTAAATAGTACAGTTTCTGGTCGAGTACTGGGTGTGACTAGTTTTCTTTTACGGTCAACCATGTAAAATGACTTTCAAGTCATAGTGTCTGCCTTAGTTCTGCCTCATTTGACAGGAAGATTACCTTCGCATTCAATTATACTAGAATTTTCCAATCTCAACTTTGACTTTCCTCTTGTCGATCAAAATTTCATGCACAGTCAAGAAGTAGACTTGCTTATAGATGGCGATCTATATCCCCAAATTTTGTTAGATGGTGTGAAACTTCACGTTTTAGGAGGCTCAACAAACAATGTTTGGATGGATTTTGACTGGACCTTTGAAGCCACCCTCTATATCAACGTTTTCTGCTAATGTGTTTTATTTAGATGAAGTTCCCAATGAAGAAAAGACACGATCACGTCGTCGTCGTGTTGTGTATCAAATTTTTAAAAATGACACAAGAAGAAAGGTTTGGAGCCGTTGAGCACTATGGCCATTGTTCCAGCTGCTTATCGCACGATCTCGCATGGCGCGAGTGTGGCAGTAAAAGACGTTGTCGACATTATGAGGAACAACACCACACTCTCCTTCATCCCGAAAAAACAGTACCCGATGCTCCATCTGGAGAAACTCATAACGTCTGTGTTAGGCCTCGATCGCCCCGACATGGGAACCCCGATAGGTGGCCTCGTTTGCCTCGTCTTACAGATCGTTCGACAAACCACGTTCGTGTTAGGCCTCGTTCGCCCCAACGTGTGAATCGGTCGACCAAACACGTCTGTGTTAGGCCTCATTCGCCGTGTCGTATGGATCGCTCAAGCCTGCTACGACTTACTCACCCCCAACTCGATAGGAGGCCTTGTCGTGTGAGTCGATCGATCAAACTCATCTGTGTTAGGCCTCGTTCGCCCATTCGTGGGGACCACTTAAATCATCACGTCTGTATTCGGCCTCGTTCGCATCGACGTGCATCATCCAAGGTTACATGAATGTCACAAGAATATTGTTTAAGTATAAGTATTAACATCACCCCTCTAGATCTTTGTATTTTTGCAATGACACTGCAAGACGGGCGGCAATGTTTAGGCCAAAACGCATTTTGTAGCCTAGTTTAAGATATTTTATTACTGATTGCATTTAATGGTTTTTGGTTAGATCACCCCAAGCAATTGGATTATTTTAAAGGAAAGTGATCTGGAAGAAGTATAAATAAACGTTGAATCTAATTTTAATAACGCTGAATTTGTGAATGCGTTTTCATTTTTTTTTTTCTATATTTTGGTGAAAGTCTTTGGAACATTTTGGTGTTGATTTCCGCTGACCATCTCTAAAAGTGTACATTTGCGCGTTGGAGTTTTTGGTTACTCTGGAATTCACCCACTCTTCAACTGAGACTGCATTTACCCGTTGTGCATTTTACACTATCACTAAATATTCGTCATTCGCAACCACGAAATCATTACTTCATTTTGTATTTGCTTTTTCAGCAGCCTGGATCTAATAAAGAATCTAATAGATTTTGTCACTTACGTAGCGAGCTTTAGCGATAGCAGCGCGTTTGAATTTATCTTGTCAAAAATGTACGAACAATAAGCCTCGCATTGATCTATTCCATGTTCAACGGATACACAATTGAGATCAGGTGGAGGTTCCATTACGGACGATATCCAATTACTTTAACCGGGTTGCTCCATCTGCATAGCGCCAAAATACTTGTTTAGTTACCATCGAATTCCGCAAAATCTGTTTGTGGTGCTGTAAAATGCTTACGATGCATGAAGTTAAGTTCTGAAATCGATGTCAATGCATACGAATTCTGATTCCGAGGAATAGGAGAGACGGTTTTGAATGGAAAATTAAATTCAAAAATGCACTATTTTTGCGCGCAACGCCGTTTTATTTCGTAGATCATGCGACTTGCAAACTGAAAAAGTGT
>JAWNPW010001138.1:0-12282 GCA_035078745.1 Diastata ussurica
TTTTTTACATGTATTTATATGGAAATAGTCGTTTTGCTTAACGAACTTTTTGCATAACGAACGAGGTACTGGAACGATTTAAGTTCGTTAACCGAGGGTCCACTGTATTTTTATTTTCGGACGGTGTTATAAATTTCACATGGCTTTCCTTTCCTGTGCGCTATCCGGTATGTAAATATTGAAACCTGTACAATTTTAAGCATCGATCTCTTCACATCGAAAGAACCCGCCAAATAGTTCAATTGTGCTAGCTCAACTTGCTTATCAAATATCGCGGCAAAAAAACGCCTACCGATGGAACAATTCGGGCGCTAACTAAAAATTTCTTTGAGTACGAAACAGTGGGAACAAACCTACAATCGCCCAAGACGTTCCAATAAAATTATTAAAGCGAGGTTCCAAATGTCTCGTTTCTCCACCGAGCTCAGGAGTTGAACATCAGTGGAAACACTTTGCGGCGTATTTTGAATTTTGATAAGTATCCTTGCAAAATACAACTGATTCAACGAATATTGGCCGCAGATATGCCGCGTCGTATAGAATACGGCAAAACAGTCGACCGAATGTTGGAAACCATTCGGTAGTTCACTCTCTCTGGTGGTGGTAATAAACAAAATTCCCTCATTTGGGGGACAGAAAACCCTAATGAGATTCATGAAACACCATTACATGATCAAAAACTGACTGTTTGCCCAGGGTGTGCGCAAAAATCATAATTGAGCCATATTTCTTCAATGAATGCAAAACAGTCAATGGTAATCGATATCGGTGGATGTTGGCACATTTTTTGTATCCGATAATGCGTAAAAAAGTCTGACTGACTTCTGGTTCCAACAAGAAGGGTCGCCATGCCACACAGCAAACCAAACAATACGGTTTTTGCAACAAAACTTCAGTAGATGGAAAAAAGGCGATATTGACTGGCCACCAAGGATTTAACCACCCGGACTTTTTTTTATGATGTTATTTATGAGGTATATTTAGGAGTTTACTAGCAAGCCGAAGACTGCTTACTGTTTAACTTCAAATGCTTTCTTAAGCAAAAAAAAAAAAAAAATAAGGTCCCACAGTGACGTTACCAGCCCAAAAAGTTGATTTAAGAAATGTAAAAAAATTTCAATGTCAATTTACTGAGAAATACTAAATTAGACTACTGCACAAAAAAAAAAAAAATAAAAAAATAGATTAAAAAATGTATTTAATCAATTAAAAAAGTGAACGATTTCGAGCCAATGCATAAGGTAATTGATTTGATTATAAAAGTAATTGATTCTATTACATCGTAGATAACACTACCCGACAAAAAAAATAAAATAACCACTGCATTTGATACGTTATTCTTATGTAAAATTTTCCGCTGAATCCAAATATGACAGTCCCATAATAAGAGTTTTTTGAGTTTTGGAAAACGGTTGAGTTACTAAAAATCCAATCTCTTCGCCCACAGTCTCCGATTTTCAAATAGTTTTACTTGTGTTATAGAAAATAAAATATCCTTTATGCTACAATAAATTATCGAAATCGGCCTAGAAATAACAGAGTTACAGTATAACAAACTTGAATTTTTGTTCAAATTTTATTAATTTTTAGGCATTCACTTTTCTTCTGGTAGTATTTGTTCAACGAAATATAAAATATCCCCCTGATTTTGCAACGTATGTTGATAGCTTACAAAGCTGGAATGATTCAATTTATGCAAAGTAATTTATGTAAACAGAATAATTGTAACCAAGAGATTAAACGCAAAATGTTTTTATCTACCACATATCGAAGTTCGCTTATGACCGATCGAATGTCATGCTTTTAAACATATACATTTCAGAAAAAGTTGTTGCGAATTATAGGATTGCCAACTTCAGGCAAAGCGAATCCATTTCTACGACCATCGACAGCAACACAAAAAAGGATGCTCAAAAATATATATGTATGTGTATAAAAAAATATAAGAATTGCAACGGGACCAGATGTGTGCAGCAGAACTTAAAAATGGTATATTGACTCTGAGACGATTTATGTAACGCCTTAAAGGAAGCATCGGAAACCCCATGAAGTATATATATTCTTGGTCATCATCGAAATGGAAATTGATCTAGCAATATCTGTCTGTCTGTCTATCTATCTATCTGCCTGTGTATACATACATACAAAGTGACAATTTCAATTTCTTCCTCTTCTTTTTTTTTTTTGAGTCTTGTACGGAAAACTTTTTTGTTTATGGAGATATTACCACGAAATTTTATATATACGGTTTTATTATCAGTTCCATCAGATACCAAAAAAAAAATGATCAAGATCTGATTATATTTAGATATAGCTACCATACAAAGTAATAATGTCAAAGGTCGTTTCTTTTTCGAATAAAAATTGACTTATATGGAAATCTTTTTTGTTTATGGATATATTTCGTTGATTCTTCGTATTCAAGCTTTTTTCATCAATACCATAAGATACCAAAAAGAATCATCAAGATCGGATAAATATTTGGTATAGCTGCTATATAAGTTCCAAAAGTCGGTCGAAAAGTTCTTGTGAGGAAAACTTTTGTGTATATGGATGTATTTTGATGAAATTTCGTACTTAAGTTTCTATTATCAATTTCATAGTATTGCAAAAAAAAAAAAAAAATGATCAAGATTGGATTATATTTAGGCATACCTGCCATACAAAGACCTTTTTTTATTTGCTTTTAAGATTTTTTTATGCTATTCACCAAAGGTGAAAATGGTATATTGGTTTTGTGACGGCTTATGTAACGCCTTAAGGAAGCATCGGAGACCCCATAAAGTATATATATTCTTGAAAAATCCACACCAATCAGTGCATCGTTCAGGGTGAGTTGACGTTTTAACAGCCATATAATTTCTTTTCATCACACAGTGGTGTGGTTGTTGAGTTGATATAATCAAAATAACTAATAACATTTCCATCAACTGGCGGTAGTCGTCTCATACAATTGCAGGTGAATGGTATAGAAACTTCCGTGCACGCCGAAGATACTATTCTGCTACATTACTGGTTTTTATTTGCTTTTAAGATTTTTTTATACCATTCACCAAAAGTGAAAATGATAAATTGACTTTGTGACGATTTATGTAACGCCCTAAAGGAAGCATCGGAGACCCCATAAAATATATATATAAATACTAAAAAAAACCACACCAATCAGTGCATCGTTCAGGGTGCGTTGGCGTTTTAACAGCCAATAGTGTGGCTGTTGAGTTGACATAATCAAAATAACCAATAAGCGCTGTCAACCCATCAACCAATGCATTTTTTTGAGCTTCAGGTTTAGTTGCATCCATTTCGCTTTGATGTGATGGCTCCAATTAAGCCTCTTAACTAGGTGAAGTCCTAGGTATTTGTATTCATTTTTGGTAGGGATATTGGATCCAATAGTCTGTACTCGAGGACAATCCCCTTTCCTCAATGTGAATGTCACTTGCGCAGATTTTGCAGAGTTGATGGCAACGTTCCATTTTTTGAATCACACTTGCAAATTGTCCGATTGTTATTGAGTATGGCGGTGTAATCTGCATACATTGCAATGACGACGTTGCTGCTTATTGGCATATCTTCTGCGTACAGGGTGTAGAGAATGGGTTCAAGTACCCTCCCCTGAGATACTCTTGCTTCCATGTAGCAAATTTCGGAGCAATATCTGTTGCATTTAAAATGGAAAACCCCACTGTTGGGATATGACTTGAACATCAGGTAAAAAGGTGTGGGAATTCTTTTCATTTTTACAAGTATGCCAATATGCCACACTCTGCCAAAAGCTTGTTGGGTATTGAGAAAGACCGCGGTGAAATATTTTTTTCATTCCAGCGAATCCATTACCACCTCTATAATTCTGGGTACTTGTTCGGGTGTACCATGGTTTTCTCTCAAACCACACTCGACATTGGATCATATTGGAGAAATTCTGCGCAGAATCATTTTTTCAAATATTTTTGAAAAAATTAAGTACTAATAAGCTGATTGGCCTGTAAGAAGATACATCGTTCTCATCCTTGCCTGGTTTAGGTAGCATTATAACTCAAATGGAAATG
Source organism: Diastata ussurica (assembly GCA_035078745.1). NCBI lineage: Eukaryota > Metazoa > Arthropoda > Insecta > Diptera > Diastatidae > Diastata > Diastata ussurica. The sequence goes on from JAWNPW010001138.1 coordinate 4,050, forward strand.
GTTTAACAATAGCATGGCATCAAATATCAAAACCACGATTAACACCGCCTTGCTTGATAGTGCTTGAATGCATTCTACACTAATATTGTCATATCCTGGCGACTTTGATTTCGTGAGAATTTTAATTTCGTCTACTACTTCTTTGAAAGATATGCTTTTTGTAGGTAGATCCATCTGACAAGGTTTATCCAATTCCCTGATCAGCTCCATATTCTCCATAAACGACCAAGCGTCATTCGGTACAAAGGCTGTTTGAAGATGCTGTCCATATGCTTCCGCTTTTTCGTTGTCAGATCTAAACTTTTAAAGGTACGATTCTTCTTGCAGGACGACTAAAACATTTAGTCGCAGTAAACAGATTGTGATGGCCATGTCGATTTTATCAGCAGGGCTTCGTGTTCATTGTCAAGCTTTACGTAATCTTCTTTTGTTTCTAATCATTCTATAAAACTGAATATGCGATCTGTATTCAGGAAAATGTGTTGCTAGTTGCGCTGCATGTATCATCATATTCAGCTTTTGAACTTCATCTTCCTATTCGCTCGGTTTGTATTTGAAGATTGAGGTTGATTTTCTCGTCGATATATTTTTGTAAGCCTAGATCCCCTTCAGGGGTGTTTTGCGTTGTAATCCCCAGCTGCAAAAAATTTCGGATCAAGCCGTTTGAGAAAGTATCTTCTAAATTCAATGTTGTATCTAGGTGGCATGTATGTATACTAAGCTAATAACGAAATCACCGTTTAGGGATTTGAAAATAATTTTTGCTGCTTGTATTTCCACTTCCCTGACGAGGTGGAGTTCTTCGTTGCACCGCCGTGGTTTGCTGCGATTAAGTCGTATCCCTTAATTTTGAAAAAAGATCTCGTTGTAATGTAAAACTCTGTAATGTGTTTCCGTGACTAGAAAAATATCAATGTTGCGAGTTTTCATGAAATAATCTATTTCACATTTGTGGTTGTTCAAACCGTTGGCATTCCATAAGCAAATATTAGTGCGTAATTGCATATTTTGGCAATTATGGTTGTCATCATATTGACCAGAATTGTGATCAGATCGTCCTGTTTGATTAACATCCAGTTTTTCAAGTATCTTGTTGCTAGAGAGTACGTTTTCATTGCAGCGTACCGCATCGGCATATGACATTCTGAAACTGGTGTTGGTGTTTTTGTGATGCCCTGGTTGGCTAGTGAGTGTAGATGTATTTCTGTTGTGCTATGTCGTGTTTTGTGATTTGCTTTGCGCCTGGGCATTGTTGCTGTTTAATAAATGAGAGTGGCTGATGGTGCGTTTTTTGGATATCAATTCTTGATAGATTTTGCAACCTTTATAGTTTCCTGTATGTCTGTCTAGGGAGTGAGTGGGGGGTGCGTTTTTACCTTTGGTGCATTTAGCTGACGATTGGTTAAGACCGCATTGAACGCACCTGAACGGCAAAGTGTAGTAACTTTTAGTGAGTCCGAATTGCTGGCACCTGTAGCATTGAACAATGTCATTTTTTTTTCTTAAGTGGTTCGATTAACACTACATATATTGTTTTCATACATTGTTTTGTTGTTGCTCGTTTCCAGGTCATTGATAATGGGCGTTTGTCTACTCTACCTCTAATTTTATTGATGTTTCGTACAGTATGCCCGAACTTGGTTAGTTCTTGCTTACTGTCGACTATCAATGTTGAGTTGTGTAAGTTTTTAATTACTACACGGAATGCACGTTCGTTTTTATGTTCATAAGTGAGATAATTTGTCTTTGTTGAGTCAAAATATTTAACTATTTTCCTGTATGCATTAGGGTGGGTCAATTTGTATGGAGCAAAAAAAACTTACAAAGCGGTTATCAAAATCGTAAACTAAAATCGTAAAATGAATTCAAAGAAAATTTGCCCAAGTAACCATAGGTCTTAAATCAAAACCCAGCTTCCAGTTTTTAACGCAAAACTTTTCATACCAAATATTTTTAAAAAATACGCTACAATGTTATTAAATCTTTTGAAAAGTGGTTATGTTTGGGCTTGTTTAAAAGAAAAATTTCATGAGCTCGGGAAAGCTGTTTAGAAAATTAAATAATTTTGATATTTAGGTCCATTTTCAAAAAGTTTTTGATAAAAATTTGGTATTAAATCAAGGAAAAACCAAAAATTTATCAATTAATGGTACACAACAAAATTTAAAGCTCTTTTTTTTTTGTATTTTAAGAAATGCAATGTTGTTATCTCTAAAAATAGTTTTGATGTTTCTGAAATTTGAGTACTTAGATCGGGTTTTAAACAAGTTTTATGTTTTTTCTTTTAAAATAGACAATTTTGTTCTGTTTTCAGATTTTAATTTTTAATAGCTTTTATTTTCCGTCAAATTAAACCGATCGCTCAGAAAAAAGATTAAAGCATATCTTTTTTCTGAGCGATCGCGACAACTAGGAAAATTTAGTTAAATTTTATCGCTCCCTACAACATTGAGAAATATACCTCAAAATTGGGAAATACACCTCAAACAAAGCTTTAGCGCTCTCGAAACACTTACGAAACTCACTCACCTCGGCAGTGACTTCAAAGTTCGTGATATAGGTAATATATGGCACTACTGTATCAAAAAATCGCGTGGTGTTTAACATGAGCAGAATTTCATTTTGCCTGTTTTAATAGAAGTTGCATTTATTTATATTTGGTATGAAAAGTTTCACGTTAAAAACTGGAAACTCGATTTTAATTTTAGACCTTTGGTTTCTTGGGCAAATTTCGAAGTATACGATTTTGATAACTTGGTCGAGAAAAAATTTTACCCACTGTAGTATGCATCTATATTTTTTAGCGTTAGTCTGATTTGCCTGATGCGGTCAGATTTGTAATTAAATACAGTAGTGGTAATAATGCTAGAAATATTTCTAATCATATTGCGTATGTTGCTTACATTTGGTATAAATATTGGAGGTAACTTTGGTAAGGATTGGTCCGACAGTTCATTTGTGCTGTCATCGCTAACTTTCATTTTATCGGTGGTGTTTTCATCATCACTGTCTTCTTGAGAATCTAATCAAATATCACGCAGCATTTAAAACTGAAACACTAGAAGGAAGTCGGAACTCTTAGAGTACATTAGTGAATTAATTTCAAAATAAAATTAGAATTCAATTTATTAAAATTGATTTAACTTTAAATACGTATAAGGTAGCAAAAAAAAAAAAACACAGAGGAGTCTGAAAGTAGTTGCAATGAAGAGAGAGCAGTGCCGAACTGATCAACAACAACAAAGAGGCAACGTCAAGCAGGCTAGAAATAGCCAGCATCAGCAAGACAACACCAAGTTGTAGTCAGCCTAAAATTCAAACAATTTTATCTAATAAACAGAGCTATGCATCAGATGGTTTTAAATATCAAAAATAAACCGAGTCATCAGTTGAAATGATTGTCATAGATAATCTCCAAATTTCTCATTTTTGTTTCAATTTGTTGCAATTAATTGCAATTGATTATCCTTCTTCTCCATTAGTAAAATAACACTATGTGACAAATTTGTAAAAATTGAATATACTTTTGACGAGACATGGTGGACCTTGTAGGCCTATGGAAATGATGAATTTTGGCATTTAAGGTGTTTCTCAAATACGCTCAAAAAAAACCCTTTTTGGGTAGGTAAATGTGTACAATGATTGATAAAAGCCGCATTTTCTATCCGATTTTGAAAGTTTTATAAGTTGTAAAAAGTAGAAAAATACACCTTTTTAAAATGGGCTTGGTCGTTTCAAAATGTTCTGTACTGAAGTAGATACATACAAAAATATTCGAAGTTTTAAATTATTTTTCATGTTTTTTCAACTTTAACAAACATTTACTCAATTTTTTTGTTGCGTAGCATATTTTTGTAATATTTTTTTTCGAAACTGCCATCGATAGTGCATCGAAAAAGCACTAGTGCATTTGAACCGTCTAGAAATAGACTGATTTATATCGTAAAATGTAAGTCAAAATTTTACTTAAACATGCTTTTTTAAATTTTTTTTTCTAGTAAATTTAAATGCGAATGCAAAAAATTTATGTTGCTACATCTTCACTTGTGATTCCAAGTGAACAATTTTTTTTAAACATCATTTTTGGTATATATATATGTTTTTTTACAAAAGAAAAATATAAAATAAGCATTTTTGAGTTAAACTTATACTTAGATTTTATGCGATAACTCAGTCTGTTTCTAATCGGTTAAAATACACCAGCGCTGTTTGGATGCATTATAGATGGCGCTTTCCAAAAAAAATATTACAAAAATATGCTACACAACAAAAAAATCGATTAAATGCTTGCTAAAGTTGAAAAATATGAAAAAACTTAAAAACTTGGAATATTTTTGACTATATCTAAATACTCCAGTTTTGAATATTTTCAAACGACCAAACTCATTTTAGAAAGGTCATCTCTTTTTATAACTTTTTATAACTTTTAAAACTGTGAAAATGAAAATGCGGCTTTTATCAATCATTATACACATGTACCTAGCCAAAAATGGTTTTGTGGTCCTAACTCCAGATTTTGAGGAGGTTTGAGAAAAATCTTAAATGCCAAAAATCATCATTTTTATAGACCTACAAGGGGTACCATGTCTCGTCGAAAGTATTTTTTCGTTGTCACACCGTGTAATCAATCAATAGATTATTAATTTTTTTTTTTTTTTGCCGTCACTAATCGCAACTATGCTTGTTGATATTCGAAATGTTTTGCTTTATTCACTGACATTCAAGTTATATATACGAAAAATAATATTTTGTGTCATATATTGGCATAATCCCGCTGTTCTTCACAAAATATAGTTCCAATACTAAGTTTTAATGCAAAATCACCATTTTTAATTGACTAACTCTTAAAAAATTTCAATGGTAAAAAAATATAATTTTATATTTTTAGTCTATTTTCAACACAATATTTGGATCTTAAACAAACAATGCGTGCATTCACTTCGGTGTTAGCACAAAAACTTCCTCACGACAAAAGAAACATTTGACAGTAGTCAGCATACCATTTCGATGTTGCATGTCAAACAAAATCCAATAGACCCCATCTAAACCCGGCACGCAACTAGACCCTCTTCCCTACATTAAACGGACCGGTGCGTGGCCGAACCTTATATTCTCTTAATCTTGATTGGAGGTTATATTGAGGTGGTGTGTGCAACGCTTGCTTCTCATTCCGACCTCCTTTCCAAAGACTTTTTTTTCTTCAAGTGTTACCATTGGGCAACGAAATTTCACTCCACTTTATTAAAACTGTTACGTCGCAATAGTTTGTACGACTCTACTTCTGTTTGATTAAATTAAAAAACTGGAGTTTCGCCTTTCTTAACAACATTTAATTACGACGGCTGGCAAACGACTCCCATCCGATCTTAGTTCTTCATTCGATTAACAATTTCCGTAAGATCAGATAAAAAGAATACAATACTAATGCATCTAATATTGCAATATTGCAATATTAGATGCATTAGCTGGTCATGAAACCTTTATTTGAATTCAGCCAGCTCACGCCTTGCTCCATCAAAATTCGTTCCATTATCACAATAAAGATGAGAACACAATCCGCGACGTGCCACAAATCGCTTCAGCGCCGCAATTAACGCATTCGAACTCAGATCTGACACCACCTTCATGTGAACCGCATTTGTTGCGAAACATATGAACACAGCTTTTCATAAAACACACCTTGTTACCGGCCTACACAAATTAACACCTGTAGTGGTGAATGCCCTTGCAATTGTAATACGTCCCTTTGGCAACGATCACATAATTTGTTGTTGCAACTTCGGACGACAATGGAAACATTGTCACTGATCCTACCAATTTGCGGGCATTTATTATCCAAAACCGTTGCCGGACTTTTGCCATTAGCGCTTGAGTGCCAACGTGTAAATTTTTCTTATGAATATTTCACCAAACCCATGACATACTTCCATAAATGCATTCAAATTTTTTAGCTTACTATTTTTCGGCAACGAACCTCGGATTTTAAGTTCACGAAAATCGTTCGCAAAATAATGTTGTTGAACGCAATACACAATACGTATTAAGGCTTCATTCAATCGATACGGAGTAAGTATTCATTCGTTTTCGCCCTTGAAATAGTTGCGGAAAATTAATAGCAGATACACAACCTTTCGTTGTATCGCTATTAATTTTCCTGTTTTCCTGCATGTGTTTCTTTTTTGGCAAAACACATCGAGGCACCTTTATATTATTTATAAAAGTAAGCTTCGTTCGAAATTCATTCCAGAAGGCGTTCATATTCAACGGCAGCAATTTATCCCAATGATGGTTCCAATATGATATCCAGTGCCTTAATTATTTTCGTATCAACGCGTAGTGGCTTTACTCTATCTGCTTCTGAACTATTTTCAGAAAATTTATATTGTTGGAATGCCATTTTCGTTGTGGTAACTTTGCACTGTTTTTGCACTACAAGATATTGTTGTGCATAGGCTTCACCTAACTGCTTCAAACACGGCGCGATAGTAGTGCCGTTTTATCTCGAACTATTTTTCAAAAAGCCGCTCGCAATCTTCCTCTGCTCCGTTCAAAAATTGCTTATTCAGCCAAATCATTTCCATTTGCCAGAATTTTTCGACCAGGTTTTCCAGTTCAGATACTTCTTCCATATGTTAACCATTTACTATAAAACTGCTGGCTCGCTGCGACTTATAATCAGTCGCTGCGCCTGCCAATACCCATCCAAAAACAGTCTTTGAATGCGTGGTAAATTTTTCTTCAAAACGATTCGAGCAACCGACATTAAATCTAAAAAAACTTCTGCGCCCAACAATATGTCAACTCGCGCTGGTTTATTGAATTCAGGATCTGCAAGTACAATATTCGATGATATCTCCCATTTGGAAATATCGACAAATCGTTCAGGTTTATTGGAGGTTATTTTTGATTGCAAATAGAAATCCAACGTTTCCTCATATTCATTTACGTTTGACGGATAGTCGTGCGCATTTGCTTCATAATGTGTGTATTTCGATCTGCTATACCAGTGGTCATCAACATACAGGATGATTTTTTCAAGCCTTATCTGTGCGCCACGCTATCATAGATGATATTAATTTGCGACGCCCAATAATACTCGAACCTTCACTTGTTGCCCGTACATATCTTCAAAGAACCCATTTGCTGTATCTTAAAAAAACTTCAGAGACTTGATCGACATTCACTCTTGTGGTGTGCAGCGTAGCTTGTGCTGACGTGCCTGCCCTTTCATCATTCTAGCCTTTATTAGTCAAGAATTGTGCATTATGAATAGCTGTTTCAGTATAATGCATCAACTTGTAATGCGGAAGATTACAAATCGAGCATTTCGCTGCACAACAATCTTTTTGCATATGCCCTTTTTTCAAACACAGTAAACATAATCTACCTTTTCGTACCGCATTGTATCTTTGTTGAGGTGACATATTTCGAAACACCGCGCAATCTAGCACCACATTACTATCTATTTGACAAACGCTACAAGCTTGTTTACTAATCGCCAATGAAGTATGATTCTGAGATCTGAATGATCTTTCTTTCACTTTAGTACCCTTTTGTTCCAATTTTACAGATGCATGCTTAGAATCAGTGCACGATAATTTTATCTCTCTAGCTTCTAGATTTTGAAATCGCTTTGCCAAAATATTACTGCAATCCTTCCATGACTACAGACGTGTGTAATCGACAGACTCTTCCTATTTAATCTGCGATTCGTCATCTAATTTGTCCATTGCCAAATAAATTATAAAAGCATCCGCGTTTTTGTAGGTATCAATCGATACCATTGCACTCAAATGTGCATTTACAGAGACGACCAAATTTCGTAAAGCTGTAGCCATGTGCAACTTTGACAGTCCGAATATCGCTGCAATATGATCTTCAAACATCAAACTTTTCTTATCAAAATTTTCTTCAAGGCGTTTCAGAGCCTTTGAATAATTTACATTTGTTACGTAGAAGTCTTCGATAGCGTTGAGGGCATGATTTTCCAAGCTGTCCTTCAATATCAAAAACCGCTCACAATTATTTAAACTTTGTCGTACTTTCCATTAAATTTTGAGACTGTCACATTTGTTAGCAAACTAACATCGGCAGTACAACCATGCTTTTGCTATAAGCAGTTCCCTATTTCGATCGCGATATTTGCCTACACTGCTAATCACAAACACTGCTCGAATTTGCAGTTTCAGTTGGACTTATTCCCGGGTTTCGGCACCAAAATGTTATCTCGCAA
>JAWNPW010001139.1:0-12278 GCA_035078745.1 Diastata ussurica
TATAAGGCAGGTGAATGTTGATTTCTTTATTGAAATCAGTGTGCTGTGGTCATCGCGGACCCAAATAAATCATAAATTATAAATCATAAATCAAATCGTTACCTCGAACAGGGCTGGTATTGATTAGTTCAAGTTATCGCGAGTGCACTATATTCTAAAATGTGAAAAAAGTTATCTAGAACAAAAAACAAAGACAGAGAAATGTTTATTGATAATCGTAAAAAAGGTATGGGTCAGAATTCGTGAAATCGGCAATGAAAATTTTTATTTTTTGATTTTGATCAAATACGGTTTGATCGGTTTAATTGGTGGTGGCTTTTGAGCCGAATATGAATTTTTTTACCAGGGCTACGAGCTTTCAAAATTTGAAAAGACCGTTTTTAAACCGCCAAAAACCACCACCAATTAGGTCTATCGATTAAACCATATTTCTATAAAAAACCATAAGTCGTTGAGACACAAAGAGCAGCCTAAGTTTCGACTTACTAACCATGACAATATAGATAGTTCTAATATAAAAAGATAAACAAAGTATGAGAATGCGAAGTGAGTGCGATTTCACATATTTTTTCTTAACAAATTAATGCTAAATTTTCTTACAAAAAAAAAAAAAAAAACTCGGAATAGTTTTCCATTTTAACGATGGGGAAGTTACGTGTTTCTATGTAAATACGTGTCTTCGTGCCTCTTTCTCACTTTCACTCTTTTGTCGGTCTTTTTGCACACATCAATCCAGCATTCGATTTTCAGTTGTCAAAGAACACAGTTCAGTAAGTCTTGTTAATTTACAATAATTTATAAGTGACTAAGTGATAAGTGTTGTTTATTCAATAAAGAAAAAATAAAATTTAAAAGAACAATAAAAACTTGCTATTATTATCCAAAGATAATAGGAATAACATATCGTGCGCGAATTGCTCTTCTTTTCTTTCGATTTTGCTAAAAATGTTCGTATATACGAAATACGTTCTGTTGATGCTGAATCGTTATGAAGGCAACATCTGTTTTGCTTGTTTATGTTTCGCTCGCATAAATTTTTGATTTTCACTGGAACAGCCACTTATGAATAATAAACTGAACTTAAATATATATATACAATATAATGAAAAAAATAATAAAAAAGATAAACAATCGCTACTATTAAATAATACAAATTTTTATTTTTTTTATTTACAATTCACAAAAGGTGAAAATGGTTTATTCACTTTAACACGATTTATGTAACGCTTCAAAGGAAGCACCGCAAATCCCATAAAGTAGATATATTCTTGATCAGCATCGATACATAAATTGATCTAACCATATCTGTAGATAGACACTATCTGTTCGTTGGTATGAAATTAGTATATCAGTTTTTGAGATATCGAGCTGAAATTTTGCATCGAGTTTTCTGTTATGTCAGTTCAGTTCAGTTCCACCCAAAAGTTTCAGCCGGATCGAATCAAATTTAGGTCTACCTGCCATACAAAAGTGTGAGAGTCGATCAAAAAGCCCTTATGTGGAAAGTTTTTTGTTTATGATGACATTTCAATGAAATTTAAGCTTTTATTATCAATTCCATAATACCGCAAACAAAATTATCAAGATCGGATCTGAATTGCATAAAGCTGCCGTACAAAATGACTATATCAAGATATGTTCTTTTTTTTCTTTATTCAATGTTCTGGTTATTCACACTGACTCATAGATCTAATGGAAGAAATATGTGTATGAAGAAATAAAATTAGTCTCATAATATCAACTTAACAGAGTGCATTCTATTTTCTGTCGGCGTATTTAAGATTCCATCATATACAATCCAGTCGATATCGTAAGTGCTCGAACATTTTGGTCCTTCGAGCCGGATTTTAGTAACGAATCAGTGAAATCGGTCAATATAAGCATAAAACATTTTGTGAATATTTGTCAGCGACGGCATAAATAATTGTTCAATTGATGGTCAAATCGCACATTACATCTAACGGTATATCGGAAAGAAATTACATATATCGAAACGGAAAGCAGCAACAACTACATACATATATATATGTTTGTCAAATTACCGCAATCATTTATACATATTTTTAAAATCATCGAAATCATCACAACACCAACAACAAGATAGAATTGAACCTGTCTACTTTTGTACGCATGTTGAAAACAATAACTAAACCTCAAAATCGCATGTTTTCAACATCTGCAGAAAGTGAGTGATTTGCAGTGATCGTTGATCTAAATTAAATTAAAATGGATTTGAACAATTTGTCTCGTGTTTACGGTACAATTAAAGGATCGTTCACAAAATATCAAAATTTTTTGAATGCAGGAACAAAGAACACTACGTATGAAGCTGTCAAATTGAGAAGTAATGACCAATTATCACCTCCTACATTAAACGGTTTTTTGAGCTGAAACCTATACATGAAGCGTCAGCAGCAAACGTTCGTTATTGAGCTGATACCACAGACTGCCTTTTGCGGGGTCTCAAGGCACTAGGAAATTTGGGAGAAAAACGCGATCAATGGATTATTTATGTGTTCTTGCAAAAGTTGGATGACTATACGCGACGGCTGTGGACAGAAAGCCTAGAAGGTGGCGCAGATCATCCAACTGTAGACCAATTCATCGCATTTCTTAATCATAGATGGGCAGCTCTCGAAAGTTTTTATTTTTATAAAACCACTCACACATCAGCAGCTAAATCAAAATGTTACATCGCAACAGATGGTGCTTCAGCTGGTTTGTGCTTAAATTGTGAAGGAGCGCATCCATTGTATAAATGCAATAATTTTAAACAATTCAATGTTTCAGAAAAACGCTCATTTGTTAAAACAAAAAACTTATGTTTTATTTGTTTGGCGTCAAGTCACAAAGCAATCAATTACCCATCCAACACAAATTGTCACTACTATGCACGTCAACATCATTCAAGTTTCCATATCGACTTGTCCAGTACTAGTGAATCTGGTAATTGTACAAATACAGCAGTATCCACATACACAACAAAAGCTAATTATGATGTCAAGCGTCACCACATACTGCTTCCCACAGCCATTGTTATGGCCGCACATGTCAATGGCGGTGGTGCCACTATATACAAAATATTGATGGATTCAGCATCAATAGGCACGTTTATTTCTGAGGATATGGTTCAAGGACTGCGTCTTCCTCGGAGGAATGGCCGAATCGAAGTAGAAGGTATTGGTGGCACTGCTGCAATGTTCACAAAGGGTATCGTCACTATCCAACTGTCATTGCGATTTGACAACATAAAATCAGTTATTATCGATGCTTATATTTTGAAACGTATTTCTCATACGCAGAATGTAGATTTTGTCAACGTACCTGAATTTCCAAAGGAGTTGAATATGGCAGACGATGGAGCTCTAAAATGCAAGTCAATTGATATTCTCATTTTTTCCCAATACTTCTTCAACTTTCTTGAAAACGGATCATTTGTTGGTATACTTTGGTACCCAATCGCACATAACACAATTTTTGGTTACGTCCTAGCTGGGAAAATACAAACCAGTGATCAGAATATGAGAATGTTCACAACAACGGCAGAACAACAAAGCGAAAGGTCGAAGATTGATGCAGTGTAGCAAAAATTTTAGGAATCAGAGCAAGAACCATTAGTGCAGCAAGTAGTCTACACACCTAGCGAACAATTTTGTGAAACACATTACCAACAGCATCATAAGTACGATGATTCGGGTCGTCATGTAGTACGCCTACCATTCATATATACAGCGCAACAACTTGGTGACTCTCTGCAATCTGCGTACAATCAATTTTTGTCACTTGGACGTCGACTTGCTCGCAATCAGCTTTTGCATACTCAATATCATGATTTCATCAAAGAATATATTGAGTTAGGGCACATAGAGAAAATTCGAAGACATGAAATTCAAAATGAGTCATCACAATGTTTTTATTTACCGCACCATCCAGTCTTGAAATCAAACAGCCGATGTAGAAAATGCAGAGTTGTTTTCAACGGTTCGGCAAAATCAACATCAAATGTATCACTTAATGACGTCATCGCTGTAGGCCCAGTAGTACAACAAAATTTAACATCGCTGTTAATCAATTTTCGACGGTATAAAATAGGTATTTGTGCAGATGTGGGAAAAATGTATCGCCAAGTACTCTTACATCCATCCGACCACGACTATCGACGGATTCTGTGGCGAGAGGAGCCTGGTTACACTATATCTCACTATCGTCTTCGTACCATTATGTATGGGACAGCTTCGGCGCCATATTTGGCCACACGATGTTTACGCACTATTGGAGAAGAAGCACAAAATCAGCATATCGGCGAGTTAATCAAAGACAATTTTCATGTTAATTGCCGTTGCCGATATCGTCGAAGAAGGTACTTTGTTGAAGATGCTGGTCACCACCACTTTATCGCAAAGAGGATTCCCACTGTCAAAATAGTCATCCAAGGCGTTAGAAGTCATGAATGATATCGATGCAGTTGAATTTAAGTTTAATGAACATAAAGATGGTGAAACCCTGAAAATTCTTGGTCTTCATTGGGAAACAGATACAGACAGTTTCACGTTTTGCGTACGACCGATGCAAGATGCATGCACAAAACGAGCGATTCTGTCTGAGTCATCGAAAATATTGGATCCATTGGGATTTTAGCGCCATGCACTGTTGTCATAAAAATAATGTTTTAACAGTTGTGGCTACACTCATATGATTGGGATGATGAACTACCACCTGAAATATCACAGCGATGGTGTAAATTTAGGCAGCAGTACACTGTGTTCAATCAACTCAAAGTTCCAAGGTGGCTTCAAACGAAGTCTACAACCCAACTTCAGCTGGCTTATGCTGGAGTCGTTTATTGAAGAGTAGTGCAAAATGAAGACGTTTCAGTGTGCCTGCTCACTGCGAAAAGCAAAGTGGCACCTCTAAAGCAAGTTTCCCTGCCACATCTGGAATTGTCAGGAGCTCTATTACTGGCCAAGCTGATCAATGCCATAAAAAAGCAATGCATCTGGATGAAGTGTCATGTTGCACATGGACTGATTCGACCATTGTTTTGGGCTGGTTGTCTTCTCATCCCCGAAAATGGAAAACAAACGTTGCTAATAGAGGCTCACAGATCAGTGATCTGATTCCACGAAGTTCCTGGCGTCATGTCGTGTCGTCTGAAAACGTCATGGAACCAGAACAATTAGTCAGCTGTTCACCTTGGTGGAAGGGTCCCAGTTGGCTGTCAAAACCGGAAAATTCATGGCCCACCAATATTTTCGAAAGTAACACCAACGCTGAAAACTTGGAAGTGGAGCTGCGCACTAGTAACGTGCTTACTGTTAGTGTACACTCGGAATCTGATGTTATAGGTCAGCTTTTTGAAATAAAATCAAAACTATACGAGATTCTTTACATCATTTCAGCTTGGAATCGACTAATGGCAAAGAAACGAAATCCAAATATCAGCTATCCTGGTTATTATACGGCGGCAGAGATGGTTTCATCATTACTTCATTGCGTCCGGTGGTCGCAACAACAACATTACGCACAAGAGTTACAACATCTCAACAAAGCGATGCAGGTGTCACCTAAAAACTTGATTGCTAAACTCTCACCGTTGCTTGATGATGTTGGCATACTACGCGTAGGAGGGCGCTTGACGCAAACTTCATTCAGCACGAACATCAAACATCCAATTATCGTGTCAAAACATTGCATATTGGCTAAACGTATCGTAATTGAACATCTTCAAAACCTACACGCTGGCCCTACCTTACTAATGAATATTTTGAGACAACGATTTTGGCTAACAGGTAACAGCTTGTGAAGCAAGTCATCAACCGATGTATAATTTGCACACGCTTTCGAGGTACAGTTTGCTCTCAAAAAATGGGATACATACCATCGAATCGTTAACCAAGCACGAGCGTTTCTTTGTCCTGGAATCGATTACGTTGTGCCTATTTTGATAAAGCGTCACCGAGGTAAAAATACAGCCACTAGTAAAGCATACATTGCTATTTTCGTTTGCCTTTCTACTCGGGCAATTCATCTTGAAGCGGTATCTGATCTAACTTCAGATGCTTTTTTGGCTGCTCTAAAAAGATTTGTTTCTCGAAGAGGCTACCTATGAGACATACACAGCGATAATGGGACAAATTTTAATGGCGCAAGTAGAGAGCGTTCAAACAAATTGCATGTCACAACGTCAAATTAATTGGCATGCTATCCCGCTCGGGGCTCCACACTTTGGCGGCATGTGGGAATCGGCGGTAAAGACCGCCAAATTTCACCTGAGGCGAGTTTGTGGTGATGTGTGGCTTACATGCGAAGAATTGGCCACACTTTTATGCGAAATTGAAGCACAATTGAATTCACGTCCGCCCTGTCCACTCTACGATGATGATGCTGATAGTATTGACGTGCTTACTCCAAGAAATTTTCTTATTGGCGGGGCATTGGTTCAAGTCCATATCCTAATTTAAAACACAAGAATCTTTCTTAGTCGATTATCAAGATGGCAGCTAGTCACTCGGCTGCAGCAAGATTTTTGGCGTCGGTGGCAACGTGACTATATAACAATGCTTCCGCAATGAATAAAGTGGGCAGATGAAAAACAAAATCTATTGCCAGGAGCAGTGATACTGATTTATGATAAGCGAGTATCTTCATCCAACTGGCAAGTGGGGCTGGTCAAGAAGGTGCATCCAGGCAAAGACAATTTAGTTCGAGTAGCAACGGTGAAGACTGCAGGCGGCATGGTAAAGCGTCCAGTCTCCAAACTATGTAAACTACCTACTGATGGTTAAGCAGATACTTACCAGGTGGGAGAATGTTCTGGTTAGTTTGTGACCTAATTAATGTTTAGCGGATTTAATTTCTAGTAGTTCTGTTTAGCGGATTTAATTTCTAGTAGTTCACGGCCACACAGGCTCATAGATCTAATGAAAGAAGTATGTGTATGAAGAAATGAAATTAGTTTTGTAATATCAACTGAACAGAGTGCATTCTATTTTCTGTCGGTGTATTTGAGATTCCATCATATACAGTCCACTCGATATCGTAAGTGCTGGAACATTCGATATTATACAAAAATAGTTATTTCTCCGGAAGGAATTGTCCAATTGATTTGAATCTTTCAGGATATTTAAGTATTGATACCTTTTAGGTGCTTATTTAAAAATTTCGCCGGTAAGGGAAACATCGAAATGTTGTAAAAATAGTTATTTCGAAACTTTGTTGTGAAAAATTTTCAACTTTTTTTTTGAAAAATTTTGCACTTTTTTTTGAAAAATTTCAAACTTTTTTTTTGAAAATCTACAACTTTCATTGAAGAATTCACTGCAGGCGAATGGTTCGGTGCACGCCGAAGATACTATTCGATTATATTACTGGCTTTTATTATCAAATATTCAAAAATAATATATATTATAACTAAGAGAACAATTTCTCAAAAATAATAATCAAAATACAGATCTTGGATTCATAGCGATTGAACATCAACTGAACGTATTTCGTATGTGTGCGCTAAAAAGCAAAAACGAACGAAACGAAGCGCGCTCTACCAAAATATATTTAGAGTGTGCACAAAATGCTCGACAGCGTAGCGTGTATCTACTTGCATGGCATCTCGATTGAGACTAAGCACTTTTTGTTGCGATATTTGCGTTTCACACGTGAAGGAACTTCTCGCACTCTTCTGATAAAGTAACACAACTTGCTAACCTCCGATTTAAATAAACAGTTCTGGCGGTTAATCATTTGTTAACCGAAAAACTGTTCTATCAACCGTTTTTTAGTTACGATTAATATTTTTGAAATTAATCCAACTGTTTATTTGACTGATACAGTGTTCAATAAATTTAATTTCGATACGAAAACAATGCTCCGTAAAAGACAATTTTTTGAATTTTTGTCTTCTTCTTAGAGTTTTTGGTAAATTGGGTTTTATATTTTACCGCAACAAACTTAACAACATGGCTTAAATCTTATCTAGATAGATCACTTTTGACAGTTATTCGACTCCGACGTGTTTTTTAATTGCTCTGTTGGTTTCTTTATTTTATTCAATTACGCCGATCCACGCAATTTTGTCCGTCGTTTTGTACAATTATCAATTATGGTTCGATTAAAAATAATTTCCGATGACCGGCATTTTTTGGTTGCGCATTTCGCTGATCCACGCAATAATTTTGGTGACCTTCATTTTGTGTGCTGACCGTTTTTTTGCTGAAAGTAATTTCTAAAATGAGCTTCAAGTGCGGTTTGGCGATATGTTTCGCTTTTGACAATAAATCGAAGTGGGTAATATGCAAGGCCTTTTGCAATCTTAAGCTCCATGGTGTATGTATGGATGCGCCGAGAGTCTGGTATCACCCATATCTGGATTTCCACTTCATTTGTACCGATTGTCAGAGTGTTGAAAAGTTATTGAAGTTTATGTACGACAATGTTGTCCGTCACATTCAAAATCATAACAAAAATAATGCTGCAGATCAATTCTTATTACAGAGTGACTTAAACGGACTGGTTAATTGGTGCAAAATGAATCTAATGCAAATTAACCTAAAAAAATGTAAAACTATGACATACGCAATTATCTGAATATTGCATCGATGGACTCACTCTGGATAGGGTATTATTTTTTACTGACTTGGGAGTAACAATGGATCATCAACTATAGATAGATACGATCTGTAAATTGAACTGACCACTAGCAACGCAAAAGCTGTCCTGGGCTTTATAAAGCGCTGGTCTTTACATCGCTGGTGACTCCAATTTTTGAGTATGCTACTGAGGTTTGGAACCCACAATATGAGTGCCACTCTGCTAAACTCGCAACTGTGCAAAAACAGTTTTTGCTCTTCGCGCTGCGTTCTTTTCGATGGAACCCCGAAATAAATCTTCCGCCATATATACTGGTCGACTCAACTTGCTTCAAATGTCATCGGTGCAAAATAGGCGTATCATGCTTGGTGGAACATGCTTGATAAAGTTGATGAATGGTGCAGTGAAATCTGAATTCCTGCTTACTGTAATAAATTTTAACATACCCACCCGGCTTTCAAGATATTACATGCCGATTCGATTAAGCGACAAATGCATTAATTATGAACAAAATGACCCTTTTCGTTGTTTATGCAGTAATTTTAATTTATTATGTGACAACTCTATTATAATTGCTAAATCGCGTCTTATAGAGAATCTTAGTAATAATAACGGATGGCAGACTTGCCTGTAGCTATTTAAACGCCATTTAATGCCGTGCGTTTAATAGCTCGCGCAATAAAAAGTAGTACTCGGGTTGAAGCTTTTCGGTCACGGGTCCACACGTCATGTGGGTGCGCCCCTCGGTCGGTTGGGCGGCTAGTGTGCATTCCACAGTATGAGTGCGATAAGAATTTCATTTAGCGACTGAAAGCAGAGCGCTTTGCAATAGTTCGCTGTTTAGCTGCACAATATGTATAATTTGCGAACGTGACTGTGTGAAAAATACTATTTATGTCGAACTTGCTAGGCTATGAAATGAGAAATACTGCTCTAAAGCTGAAGTCTACAATCATTATTTTCAGAAAACGATATTAAAAGACTTCTATTTACTTGCTCAATTTAAGAAAATTGACTATATTTCAGTCTTATTCTGATAGCGATTGTGAACGGTTGCGCTATGATTTTGCTATTCATTGTGTGTAAACGCGGTGACACTGATATTAAATGTAATATTTGCAAAATGTCGTATCATGTTTCGTGTGCTGATCTAAATGACAATGTTCTTGATGTGCTGAAGTCGTGTGACAAGATTGTATTCAATTGCGATAATTTCCTTAATTGTGATTCTGCAAGTTTTGATATCAAAAATCTGCAAGCTGATTAACAAAATCTGAATTTTAGATGTGCGCAACTGTTTGAAAAGTTTACTAAAAACAATCCAGAAAAACCAATGCAAAAAGCTCAGTCTTCGTTGCAAAAAGCTCAGTCTGCGATCGAAAGCTAAGGTTATTGAACCGGATCGTGTAAACAAAGCAAAATCATCGTCATCTATTTCGAATACAAAAGAGAGAGAGAATTGATTTTCTAGTGATAATCGCCGAATTAGCATAGGATCAGCATCGCGAGTAAATCCCGCTATACAAGCAACCGCTGCTGATTTAATGCGATCGAGAAGTTCTTCGCTCTCTCTTATTGCTGATGCGTCTTATACAGTGACGGGCATTTTCGAGTTTCCTATATACATGTGTATAGGCTTGAATTCGTTTCCACCGCACTGCTTTCACACGTACTTTATAAGTATCTTCGTGAAACGCACGAACAAAAAACAAACTTAGGCATTCGGCCGTGCTGTGAGATGAATTACTATATACCAACCAAGAATGATAGAATATAGATTATGCCTTGCTCATCTCCGTTATGTTGTTTACAAAAATCAGCTGTTCGTGTGATGCTAAAACATACCCTCATATTAGTGCTTGGGAATTTGGTAACTGAAGCATAGCGCTGCCGTTCGCGCTGCCTTTCTCTCAGGCACATACACAAGTTTGCATGTTTATGTATTAGTTTGCCCACTGCTCTAATAACAACAATATTCAAACTGATAATGCTGTTGTTGTTGAAATAAATGAATGCTTTGTGCTAAGCGTAACTGGTCGTAATGTTGCTGTTCGTAACAACAATGCTGTTCGTAACAGTGCTGTTGTTGCTGGTTCGAGAGAATGCTCTAAGTTGAGTGTGGCTGTTCGTAAGAAGTGGCTCCACCTCTCTTCTTTGAAGTCAGTTGTAAGCGAAGACAATATAATTGAGTATGAAGCTAAGCATACAGATATTGATAAGTCTTCCCTTTCTTGCTACAAATTGATAAAAAAAGGCACGGACTTGGCCACTCGAAATCGTGTGAATTTCAAGTTGGGTGTCTCTGCATCTGAGTATCACAAACTCTTAGTTTCTACGCTCTGCCCTGCGGAAGTTAGAGTGCGTGGATTCCTTTTTTTTTTTTAATTTAAGAGAGCCGCTGATCATCTCTTAGTCAGAAGCTCTTCAAACTCTTATGAAAGTATCAATATAAGTAAGATACTAGCAGACATCGGTAAGATGCAGTTGCAGTCTCTGAAAGTTTACTTTCAAAATATTTCTGGTCTTACGACAAAATCAAATACGATACTTCCAGCTACTTCGCAAATGGACTACGATGTTTTTGTTTTTGTGGAAACATGGCTCAATGCAGATTTTGGTGATGCAAAATTTTTTGATCCGCCTCTCTACCCAGTCTATCGTAAGGATAAAGACTCCGTAAAAACTGGATGCCAAAGAGGTGGATGGGTGTTTGTTGCTGTATCAGCTATGTCTTTCCTTTTTCGCTCAAAAGAACAATTTCTTTTTTGTATTTCCTACATTCCACCTAATAACTCAGACTCTTTGTATTTTGCTCATGTTGTTAATATTTTGAATATATTGGATATAGATAAACCAACACTTATGTTTATGTTCTAGGCGATTTCAATCTAAATAAACTCTCCTGGTCGTACATTGCGAATGAGTGTGATCTTACTCCAATTAATATTAATGCATCTTATGAAATGTAAATGCTTGATAGCTTTTATTGCTACTTAATTGGATCCTATTTCAGATTTGATTTTCATTAGCGATATAGTCAAATATAAATTGGAAGAATGTATGTTCCCGATCTCTCCATCGGACATGCATCACATTCCACTCGTTCTCCATGTTGAGTTATACGAGTTTTTAAGTCTGCCTAAAAGATCTGATAAATTAAATTTTAATTTTAATTTAAGCAATTTTCAAAATATAAATGCTATTATTGAGAGCATTGATTGGAGCTGTAAATTTTCGAACAGTAATACTGTAGAATGCTTTGCGTTCTTCTGAATGGAAATAAATAACATCTGCACTGATGTTCCACTGGTTCAACAAAAAGTATATAGGCTACTTTGGTATATTAGAGGTCTTAAAAAGGTGAAAAATTTGAGAAACAAATTTTTCGAAAACTATAAAGCCACAAATGAAATAAACGTTAATAATCAACATCTGCATTATAAAAGGTTTTTCAATAAGAGCGCTACAAAAGTTTTTTTAAATAAAACAAAAACGGTTTTGGATATCAATGAAGTTCTTTATTCCTGTGAAAGTACATTCGATGCCATTATGTATGAAACTCGATTTCTTTTGCATGGCCACCACGGGTACGCTTGCAGAAGTCCAGACGCTGAACCAAATTTTCGACGGTTTTCAAGCATAAATCGGCCGATACTGCTGCAATTTCACGTTCGATATTCGTACGAAGTTCATCA
>JAWNPW010001141.1:0-12268 GCA_035078745.1 Diastata ussurica
GAAATTTCGTATTTAAGCTTCTATTATCAATTCCATAATATTGCAAAAAAAAAATGATCAAGATCGGATGATATTTACTTTTATGTGCATATATTAACCAATTTAGTAAATATTGAAAAAAAAAAAAAATTGTAACCGTATGATAAATTATATTTTCATATTTCATATATAATACACACACACACACATACACCCGGAAACATATCCTCATCCACTTAAGCAGATACGGCAATTACTCTCTCTTCTTATTCGGAATGCAATAAAAACGCCAAATATCATTGACTTAATAAGCGGGGTTTTTATCACCAATGGTGCGCCCTTTTTTTAATTGTTTAATTGCGTTCCATTGGATAATGTTAACATCTTGTATCTTTCGAGTGTGCTCACTCGCTACACTTAACGGAGAAGTATTTCAATATAAATATACATTTTGATTTCATACTTTTTCTTCATTTTAATTTTCTCGATATCATCAGAGTGTGTAATGTTACGTGACTTTTGCGTTAGTCGTGAAAATTTAAATATGAAACGATGAAAAAAATTAAGAGATCGTAAGAAATGTTTTATTAATGGCAAATTAAAAGCAATAAAAAACAGATGTGCTTAGTATAGCACATTTCGAGACCATCCGACGACCTTTACTTAAGCATATCTAACACTTATTTTCTTCCTTTAATTTTTTCAGCAAGCGTATTTCTAGTCGATTTGACTAGCAAACGAGAAATTATAATAATGACTTAGATTGTTGCGAACGGAAGTCACAAGTTTTTCGTCGTCGTCGTTGCTTTTTTTGAAACAAACTTTCGCATTCGAAATCTTGCGCGTATACAGTTTATCATATTTGTTGTATTTTGTATATTAGTTGATGTTTTTTTTGTTGTTCGCCAACTGATTTTATTACACTTTCTTGAGTAATTTTAATTTTAAGCTTGAGTAATGACAATATTTACGTTTTTAGCGCACTTTAATGGCATTTTGATTTTGTTTGAGGTGTTTTTCAGACTTGCGCTTCCTCACCCTATAATCACTGACTTTGACTAGAATGGAAGTTGTTCATTACATCTGCTGAATTAGCATTTTTCATAGTTGGCTGCCAATATGTGTGTGTGTGTGTGTGTGTGTGCCATCAGCGTCTGCATACATAAAAGATTTTGTCTTATGGATTTTTTTTGCGGTCTGGCTAGTATATGGGAATGTCATTGGGAGCAAACACATGGCTACCCTATAAACGATGCCCAAAATTGTTCGTCCGATGGATTCCAAACAAAATATTAATTTTCTATAGGAATTGTTGTGCCATATTTTGTTTTGACTAATCCACTAGCCCAGCAGTATTGAAAATCTTTTAAGGTATAATTACAGACGTAACTTAAACCTGAAATACCGCACAAAACTGACGCCTCTCGTTCCAAAAATTTATTTCACTTCTTGAATTATCGCTCCAAAGTCAAAGGATGACCTAATTGTTGTCAAAGTACAATATGATACTTCATCCATAAATTTCCTTACTTGAGCAAAATGATATTGATGAAAATAGGTATACAAACATGGCAATTATCCAAAATTCATAAGAAAATATTGTATTTTGTGGTACAGCCATAAAGTGTCAAAAAAAATCACGAAAAACCACATCGGTGTTGTGGAGGAACCCGAACAAATTTTCTGATGTAAAAAGTTCCAAACTTGCAGATGGGGTACGTATGCAGAGTCTGTGTGCAAAATTTGGTTCGATTATATCAGTTTCAGGTTCGGTTTTTCAGTCGCAACTTGACACTTTTGAATTTTCATTGTGATCGAACCCTTAAACCAATTAGTGCGCTGTCACTGACAAAACACGCAGTTATGCTCAAAACACATGTGCAGAGTTTTCAATGCAGCTAAGATTCAATACATATATTCTTATGGTGTTAAACACATGTAAATTCTGCGTGCATCACAGTGGCGCAAGTCATCTTATTGCTCAAAACGCATGTGCAGAGTTTTCAATGCAGCTTAGATTCAATATAAGTATTTTTATGGCGTTAAACACATCTAAATTCTGCTGCAAGTCATATTGAAATGAATCATTGATGCGCAGCGCAGTGCTACCAAGTGATTTTGCACTATAAATCAGTGTGATGAATTTTGAATTCAATGTGAAATTCTAAAAAAGTAAACAACTATTGCACATTCGACAAAACCGCTAATTGAGTTTGTCTGAAATTATTATTTTTCATAATATACAACAGATCAAAATAAAAAAATACTTTGCTCAGAGAGCAAAACTATGAGCATAAACACAATTCAACTCTACAAAATTAAATGCACTTGTATTTTGTCTGCAGCTATGGATGCATCTGTCATGCATAGTGTAATGATCATTTTTGCTTCGGTTTTTTTTTATTTATAAAAAGCATCACCATATTATGCATCAGCGATCAAACTAACCCTGCTAAGCATGAAAAAAGTTTGCTACTATTTCTTTGCACCTCTGCATTGAAGATTTTTAGAACAATCAGCTGCGCCAGAAGTTCATAAATGTCAAAAAATTGAGAAGAGAAAAAGCGCGGGATTATTAAAGTGCAGAAAAGAATTTCTTTCTTGCAAGGGACTGAAAACGAATAGGTCAGGCCAAATATCTTGTTAAAAAAAAAAAAAAAAAATTTTATAAATATATAAATAACCGGAAGTAGTGTTTGTTAGTCCACTTATTGGTAAAAGAAAGAAAATCCAAAGGCTGTTACAAAATAAAGCAAATCATTGCCAACGATTCCAAGGAAAAATCACCACACGTAGATTGCTGATTCGATATTCTACCACGATATCGCTGGATCGCGTATAGTCGAATATAGTAGTTCATACATTTGATGGATCTACAACGATCTCTGTGTACACCGATAAAATTTCTCGACTACGCGTGGGGCGTAATAACTTCAATACATCAACCAGTCGATGTAACCTCGTTGCGGGCCAGCGCGCAGCTCGTACTATATAAATTGTGCAATAAATGTACTACGGGAGAAACGCAAACGTATTCAGAAGGCCATAACACCTATAAATCATTCCTCACCAGTTTTCGTGATCATCTAACAGCAACGCGCTAGCATTCATCGATCTCATAGGGGAGCATTTATGCCTTGGTCACATCTCAACACGTGGTCACAACCGAAAACCGAAAGCGACAGCGGTTATCGTATGTCTACGAAAGTATCCGGCACTGACTGGCGGAGTTATTCTGCTAACGTAATTACATTTGTTTGGCGCCCATCCCCAACATTTATGCGACCCATTCATCAGACGACAAAATTATACCAGATGTGATTGGAAGAGAGAGCAAAATCTCATGCAGGCGATTAATTACAATAAGTTTTCTATAATTAACGAAATTTACAATGAAATTTTAATTTGAATTTGTCTTACTTCTATTTGTGTAATCCCAAAATACTTAATAATACTCGTATTTAATTAAGTACGCCTAATAACGATAAAAATTTATGGTGCGTTCGGTCTAATTCATATTGCCACCAATAATTCACCCGCAAATTTTTTTCACAAGGTATTAGCTACATCATCTACGTTTACGTTCTTCAGCGCTATTCAAAAGGACTGCTGACTTCGTTGCGGAATGTAATTGAGTGAGTTTTGATATTTTCCTATTATTATATACGCATTTGCTTGCGAATAACAAATTACGACTTTTGGTGGTAATATTTTTGGATAGTAAACTAAGCATCGCTATCAGGCATTCCTTCTAAATCTTGGCAAATAAGGAAACCTGTTACCAATGCTTGAAAAAAACCCATTCTATTGATTTTATAAAATTTTTCCATTTGTTATTTTTTTAAATTCGTTTGTTCTTTATTATGACGATTTAAAATTTGGTGTAAATAATTTTTTTCTCCTTCAGAGATACTATTACTTATTATAAAATGAATGATTTGAATACTTATACTTGAATATATATATAACTTTAATTATGCTTAACTAAATTTATTCCTTTTGGTAATGGGGTAGGTACAACTTTAATATACGGATGCTTATGTTTGGTAATCTCAGGATCACGGTAGGGAGGGTGAAGAAGAGGCAGATGTTACCAACCGAAATGTCTCACACACATACGGCACTTGTTTTATGAGAATATTCTGTATTCGTATTTCTTACAATTTCCGCCATGGTTTTCTTTTTGCTCAGTGCAGATTTCCGTAGTTTTTATACCCTTCACCAAGGGTATATTAAGTTTGTGTGTCTGTTTGTAACACCCAATTTGAGTGACCGGAGACTATAATATTATTATTATTTATTCCATACTCCTTCCAGGAGCTTAAGGTTTCTACAAAGAATTTCCAACTTATTCTATTTCTTGCTTACAATCTAAGTTCGTTAAACGATTTGCCAGTTTCTGCCATCACTGTTCTTCTCCATGTCGTTCGTGGCCTGCCTCTGCGTGCGGTATTTCATCGTATTCTTTACGTAATGTGTGCCCCAGCCAACCGTATTTGCGCCTTCTCACCTCAGTGTTGATGTTTTGTTGGTTCGTTATTCGCCATAATTCCTCGTTGGTTATTGTACTCGGCCACCATATGCCAAGGATATTGCGTAAACATCTGTTCGTGAACGATTGCAACCTTGCCTTAACGTCATTTGTTACAAGCCATGTCTTAGAACCATAAAGTAATACGGATTTGATGCATGCGTTGAAGATTTGCATCTTTGTGTCCGTGCGTATATTGCTCGCACGCCATACGTTTTTCAATTTAGCGTATGCTGCTCGTGCTTTTTGAATTCGGCTGTTTATATAAATTTTAGCCCCACCGTTCGTGGAGATGACACTACCAAGGTATGTGATGGTATCAACGTTTTTGATATCATTCCCATCCACTGAGAAGATAGTGTCGTTGGCCCTTTTTATACGCATGGATTCAGTTTTTCCGATGTTTATTTTCAACCTGGCCTTCGATGACTCATTTAGCAGACTTTCTAGCTTTGACTACATGTGTTCGTGTTTATGCAACAGTAGCACAATATCGTCGGCATATTCGATGTCTTCTAGACAGTTATTATTCATCCTCCAGTTGATGACACGGTTTTCGCTGTCGAAGATTTCAAGCACCTAGAGACTATTAAATTGTATATATTCTTGATCAGCATCGATAGAGAAATCGATCTAGCTATGTCCGTCCGTCCGTCCGACTGTCATCCGGCCGTCCGACCGTAAGCAAAAAGTAGATAGTAGGAGTTAAGATAATCTAACCAAATTCGGCACACAGACTCTGTATATGTGATCGGACCATTTTTTCGGGTACCTTCAGTACCTCGATATGTGTTTTTGTGACAATTTTGACACTTTTATGACCATAGATCCAACAAAATATAATATTTTCTTATGGAATTTGGCATATTTATGCCATTCAATGATATAAATATTGCGTCCAAAATAGGGCGTGATTCGCCCACTTTTCACCATTTTAATCGAATATTTGTAATTTTAAAAGAGTTGAGCAACGAACTTCTTACAAAAATTGGCAACCAAAGAAGTTGACTTTAAGACTATCGTCCAAATGCAGATATAGAAGGTGAAGGGTATTTAATTAGTCGGTTATAACCGACTACAACGGTATAAAAGCTTCGGTGCACGCCGAAGATACTAATCTGCTATATTTCTGTTTCTTTTCCTTAGTTTATTTGTCGTTTCAAATGACGCATTAGGGAGCCTATAATAAAAATGTATTGTGAATGGAATTAGGTATATGGAATAGCCAGGTCCCCCCCAGCCGATTGTTTTGCTAGTCTTATCAATGGGTACCGCACTTTTCTGTCCCAAAACTGCCATCTATTTCTCTTCGAATAGGATTTGGTAATAATGTGATTTTGTTCGAGTTCTTTCATGAGGAAGAGTGTAAAAACTGGCAAGAATAAAAGTCAAATGTCAAAAGAATTTCTAAAATTTAGACCATTTTATTTTTACAGTTTGGTCGGTGAAGTGAATGTAAACAAAAGAAGAAGAAAAAAATGAAAAATAAACATTAAAAATGGAAAATATTGATCAATTTGCTATTCTTTTGCAATTTCATATATTGTGCGCATCAGAAATGGCCGAAATAACTTCAAAAAGACAGAGTAATTACAAAAATATTCTTCTAGATGGCTCGATGATTACATGGTAATGACAACATGTCTCAAATTAAAGGAAAAATTGTATATTTTAATCAAGTGAGTAACATTTTTTCAAACAAAGTTGGTACTTTGATTGTCAAAATGTGTTTTTTGCCCCATTGCTATCTAGCTTACTCAATGTATTTCTGTTTCAGTCAGATCAAACTTAAAATAGTTTCCAAAATAAGGCAGTGTCATATGGGTATTAGCTGCTCTGTCAAATATGCAATATTTGTTTTCTTTTTTAGAAAATCCCATTAAATTCACAATTCAACACACTGATTTATAGTGCAAAATTACTTGGCAGCACTGCGCTGCGCATCGAAGATTCAGGTGGAGTGTCATAATGTCCACCGACATAATGTCTGCCGACATAATGTCCAATGGACATAATGTCTGTTTCAAACTGACATAAGGTCCATGGACATTAAGTCGCTTTCGAAAATGGCATAATGTCCATGGATATTTACACAATTTAATTTAACTTGTCAGCAGATAAAATTTGAATTTTATTATTGTCAAGTGCAATGTTCCATTTTTCGAAGATTTGTATGCGCTACTCTATCTGTACATGGTATATTACCTAGTTACTGCCGAAAGAAATTTTTTAAAATATTTTATATAAATATATGGGAGTAAAAATAAACTTAAATCTATTATATTATTATAGCATAATAAATCGAAAAGATTGGTTCGATCGCATACAATATGACGCACCATCCTATTGAAATTATCTAAACATAAATAGGCGAATGGCTAATTGTACAGTGTCTTATTGTCCGACAAGTCAAATATTTCAATTTCTACTCATTATTGTTTTTCACATTACAACTTTACAAAATAATTTGTAGCGGTAATCGAGAAGAAATATTGCGATAAGTTATAATTTGATCAGCGACAAAGATGCAAGTGAGTTTAAGTGAGAGTGATAAATTAAGTTTTAAATTAATACCGAAGCTAAGAAAAAATAGGTCATTATTATGTTGTGTTATGTTATGTATGTTATTATGTTGACTCCGAAAAACAATTATATAGACAAAAGCATAAATATGAAGATCGGACAAGATATGTGTGTTATCCAAAAAATTGTCACGTTAGTGTTTCATTATTTAAAAATTTTGAATGTGTTAAAATAAAAAAGAATGCAGTACATTGTCATGAAACACAAGAAGAGTTGCTTGAAAAAATGTCTTTGATGAACAAAATTAAAACAAGTTGCTAAAAGGCTACGTTAAAATGAAGTGCCGTGAGGGAAATTTTCGATGACAATTGTTTAGAAAACAGTGAATAGGTTCATTAGTTCAATATGGAAAAATGCCAAGACAATTGATACGGTTGAAAAGCAACTCCTGCCTTAAAAATCCAAAATGTGCTGGAGATATTCAGGAAATGTTTCGAATACCATCAATTAAAAAAGAGTTTGGAACATCGAAGTATTCACCAGGAGAAGAAGTTTATCGGAACACGATAATTGAAAAAAAATTTTCATATACCGTATTGGTGTCGCCAACAATTTCGGAAATAATAATGTAGTTTGCACCAACCGTAAAGAGGAACTATATCATAAATGGAACATTTTCCATTGTACCGGCATGCGGTTATAAGCAACTGCTTATTATTTATATTCAATATAAAGAACATGTAAGTATAGCCATATTCATATACTACGCATTATAAGAACTATTCATAAATTTCAGATTTATCCGTTCATCTACGTATTGATGTCAAATAAGTCTCAGCCATCATAGTAACATGTGCTCAATTTTATAAATAATAATTTTAAAAAAATTTTTTCTTTGAATTTCGTTTATATTTTTATTTAAAAGTTATACCTTGCTTATATACATTTCACAATTATTGACTTTTTTTGTTTTTTATACTTTTTAGTTATTTACATTCATAAATTAGTGATTAATGTATATTTTGTAATTTACCATCTTCACAAATGTATTAAAATTTAAATTAACTCTTTAATAAAATTTGATGATAACATTTCGTTTCTTTTGGAATATTCTTTTTATTTTTTTTTTAAATAATGCGAAAAAAATGATAGTGTATCCTTGAGCGAAATGTGCGGTCGACAGTACTTCTGCAATGAATTTTTTGTTTGGTGGGCGGCCTTTGACTGGTGCTTGGCGATCATAACCCTTGGACGGCGTGGAACACCGGCTTCGCTGCTTCGGGATGGTATCGTGGTATTTTCCAGTATTTTTGCATTATATCTTTTTCGCGTGGTACACCGGCTTCGCTGCTTCGGGATGGTATTGCGGTATTTTCCAGTATGTCTGCATTATGTCTTTTTTGCGTGGACGGCCTTCGGCCGGTGCTTGGGCATTTTACCCTTGGACAGTACGCAACGCCGGCTTCGCGAGCAACAGTACTTCTGTATTAAAATCGCTTTTGCGTGGCAGGCCTACGGCCGGTTCTAGGGATCATAACCCTTGGACAGTACGCAACACCGGCTTCACGAGCAACATTACTTCTATATTAAAATGTCTTTAGCGTGACCGACCTGTGGCCGGTTCTTAGGATCTCAATCCTTGGACATTGAATAACACGAATAACATCAAAAAATATGATTGACAAAGTGCTCATTCCACAAAAAATTTTTTGACTTTATGGCCATATCAGAAATAGAATGGCCATAACGTCAATTTAATTAGTTTGGGACTGACATTATTGCTACTCAAGGCGGCATAATGTCAGTTGACTGAATGTCACTTTCAAATGGAAATAATGTCAATTGACATTAATGCCATGAACCTTATGACCCAAAACTCTGGCATAAAGTCAAAAAATTGGATTGACATTGTGGCCAAGTTGGGGAATATTAATTGACACAATGGCCATGTCAAACTTCATATGGACATAATGTCAATTCGGTAAATTTGCGTCTTCTTTGGTATTGACACATTAGTCACTTGTAGCGACATAATGTCAATTGACTTAATGGCATTTTGAAGTGTCATTATTATCAATTGACATTAATGCCATGGACCATATGTCACCCCACCTTTAATGACTGATTTTTTTATCGTATTGTGCATTTCACACATACTCACACGCACACGCGGAACTCTTCTAGAATTGACTACGATATGCCGACCACCTTTTTTCAACATACTCATACTCTTTTTCGAAAAAGTAATTGACAATTATTTTTAAAAATTTGCGACATCAGCGATACAAAATGCATTTATATAGGTATTAAAAAATGCCGGTAAGCTTAAAACTATTATAATAACAAAGTATTGTAAGACCTTAAAAAGAAAATAATCATATCGTTGTAGGCTTAATTTAATTTTGAACCTATTTCATTGGGGATTATGCCTCAACCTACGGACACTGGAGATGAAAAAAGTCTTTCTATTGACATTTTTTGTCTCTATCGAATAGCCAAAGCTGTATCGGAAAGTTTATGTCTAGAATATACAGCCAACGTAAAACCGGCACAAATTGTTCATTCACGCTAAATAACAAAAGCCAGCAGACTTTTGCGAATGTATGTTGCAACTAGTTTAACTTCGACAAATTTAAAAATATTCTCTAGTTTCAATGTGGAACTTTTTTATAAATTTATATTGTCAACGCAATTTTTACCATTAAATCTTGGAGAAGTTGTAAAGAAATCAATCCAAAACAATGCATTTTCGGCCAACGCTTTTCGATGAAAGAAATCCTGTTCGCAAAAGAGCCAAAAGAATTCTGTACCTGTAATTCTGTAACAATTGTGAACGCATTCAGGAATCGAGCGATGCCGTAAAAAACTGAATGTTTCAATACTGTTGAACTTAAGATTTTGAATACATTTTCAAAAAATGTTTCTAAAATTTGGCATGAAAAGATGAAGCAGAAATAAGCTCAACATTAAAAAATTTAAAAAAAAATTTATTTTTCCATACAACAGAATTTCTTAACAAAACCACGCTGTTTTTAAAAAATTTTCAATTGTGAATTTCTTTGTCTCTCGGCGAGAGCCAGGTTTTAATGGTCTACCTCTAGTTTCGTAAGGTAATTGTCTTATGCTATACGCCTTTTGACAAACACAATAGACCCATCCTAATGTACGTACTGTGTGAAGACTCCTACTTTTTATTTAATTCGATACAAACTTCTGATCAAAGTTAATATACCATTTAACCTATTGAACGGTATAAAACCATAAAATTAAAAATATACTATGTGAAATAGTACAGGAAACTAAAATATATAAGTCGAATCACATCAAGTGAGCATCTAAAAAAATTGTCAGCGATTTTGATGAAGCTTGATTAAATTATTGTACTAGGAGAGAACATTTAAATTGCTTAAACTTTTTAGTTTATAATGAAGGATCAAAAATTGGAAAATTGGAAAATTATTAAGTTTTTCCTCCAAATTGATGTTTTTAAAAACTTTTAGCTGCCGTAATAATGCACTTAGAAAAAATGTGCGAGGTGTTTCCTACAGAGTTTTTCTTAAATTATCTAATAAAAGTATTTGCGATTTATAAAAAAATTTTTTTTGTTCACAAAATCGCGATTTTCTCAAACATTTGTAAATTCCCATGCCTTACCAAAGCCGATATAAGCTTTTTACACCCTTCACCAAGGGTATAGTAAGTTTGTGTATCCGTTTGTAACACCCAGAAGGAGTGAACGGAGACCATTTAAAATATACATATTCTTGATCAGCATCGATAGAGAAATCGATCTAGTGTCCGTCCGTCCGACCATCCGTAATGCGTCCGTCCGACCATAAACAAAAACTGGAGCCAAATGGGCCCAAATTTGGCAGACAGACTCTGCATATGTGTCTCATCCGCATGTTTAAAGGGTTCTTTGATCGGACCATTTTTTCGGGTACCTCCAGTACACCGATGTGTGTTTTTGGCATTTTGCATACTTATATGGCCATAAATCCTACAAAATACCATATTTTCGTATGGAATTTAGCTCATTTATGCCAATCAATGATATAAATATTCTGATTCTGGCGTGATTCGCCCACGTTTCACCATTTTAAGCGAATATTTGCAATTTTAAAAGAGTTGACCAACGAACTTTTTACAAAAATTGGCAAAGAAGTTGAATTAAGCGCCCAAATGCAAAACCAAAAACTAGACTAGAAACTGAAATCACTTTCAGATAACGACATTTAAAAAATATTATCTGTAAACTTAACAACAATGATGCATTAATTATAAGCTTCGCAAGTAAAAGTCTATCGGAGGTGGAAAGCCGCTACTCCTAAGCTAAAAAATAGAGACTTGTTTTAGTGTAGGCAACCGAGAAATTTTTCTATTATTTTGCGGGATTGAAATTTGATCTCGTCGCCTCTAGAGGCGATTTTCAAACCAAGCTCAAACCTCCAGCGAGAATTGAACGCTGGTTTTTAAGGCTACTAGCGCTCAAATTTAAAGTATCTGACTCCGTATCAATAGTTTGCAAAATTGGAAACTGCGGTTCTTTCGATGAAGGGGGAGACTACAGAATTTGTCATATTGTGTCATACGCTACACCAAAATTTATTCCTCGAAATAGGTAAAGCAAGCGCAGTTGACGGGGAGATATCCGCTGCCGTGGTACACAGTAAAAACGATAACTTTAATATGGACATGTCCAACTGTTACTGTCAGTTTGGGAACGAGTGGGTTCTATGTTGTTGCGAGGTACAAGGATCGTAATACCAGACATGCTTGGACAGAGGCTTCTTCAACTGGCTCATAACGGCCATCCAGGCGAATCGGCGATGAAGCGTTGCATAAGAGCAAACGTGTGGTGGCCTAAGGTGGATATAGATTCGTTAGCTCCGCATTTAAATATTTCTGCGAATGCGATGGCATTGCTTTGGTGACGACTCCTCCATAATGGCCAATGCGAACGGCGAAGTAGAGAATATGTACCGGTTATTCGGTAAACGTCTAAAAATAGCTTGAACAAAGCCAACCTTAAAGAAGAGAGTCAAAAATTCATATTAACATACAATATCAGGCCTCACAGATGTTTAATAGGACCATCCGAGATAAGTTGCCAGATATAATAGTTCAGTAAAATTAGCAAAAATAAATGAAAAAATTGGGAACAGGCTGAATTTTTGCATGGATGTTAAGAAATATGTATATTTTAAGAATCTGAAGAGTCCCGAGCTCTAAATG
>JAWNPW010001142.1:0-12250 GCA_035078745.1 Diastata ussurica
GGACTTTTGACGATTCTGGGTCAATACCCAATACCAGGTGGGATCCGTCACCGTTACTGGTGCCGTCACCTTTGCTGGTTGCAGAGTATATTCCCCAGAGTTTCGTCTCCAGTCCGTCATTTTGCATACGGATGTTGGCAAGAATTTCTTGAAGAATTTTTGTTGGATCTTACTTCGAAATTTCTCCGGTAAGTGGCGCTTAACATCGAAATTTTATAACAATGTTAATTTCTCGTATGATAACCGTCCGATTGACTTGAAACTTTCAGAGTATGTTGGAGTTGATGCATTTTTTGATTTTACTTTAAAATTTCTCTGGTAGGTGGCGCTTACATTCAAATTTTACAAAAATGTTGATTTCTCCTAAAATAACCATACGATTGACTTGAAACTTTGAGGGTATGTTGGAATTGATGCATTTTTGGATTTAACATTGAAATTTCTCTGTTAGGTGGCGCTTTACATCGAAATTTTACAAAAATGTTAATTTCGCCTTTACTATACGTCCGATTGACTTGAAACTTTAGAATTGATGCAGTTTTGGATTTTACTCTGAAAGTTCTCCGGTAGGTGGCGCCTAACATCGAAATATTACAAAAATGTTAATTTCTCCTTTACTATCCGTTCGATTGACTTGAAACTTTGTAATTGATGCACTTTTGGATTATACTTTGAAATTTTTCCGGTAAGTGGCGCTTGACATCGAAATTTTACAAAACTATTAATTTCTCCTATAATAACTGTCCGATTGACTTGCAACTTTGAGGGTATGTTGGTATTGATGCATTTTTGGATTTTAGTTTGAAATGCTCCGCTAGGTGGCGCTTTACATCGAAATTTTACAAAAATGTTAATTTCACCTATAATAACCGTCCGATTGACTTGAAACTTTGAGGGTATGTTGGTATTGATGTATTTTTGGATTTTACTTTGAAATTTCTCCGCTAGGTGGCGCTTTATATCGAAATTTTACAATGATGATGACAGGGTTTTTATGAAAAGAGAAGTTTTAAATCATTTAACATAATTAATATAAGACTTTACATTATTAGTATAAGATTAACATAATAATTATAAGATAATTATAAGATAAAATAAAGTATATAAAATAATTGTATAAGTTTGAACAATTCTGTATTTTCATTAGTAATAAATTTTATTTCTTTAATAAAAACATTGTTTATGCTCAATAAATAAAAACTATTTTAAGTAAAAAACGTTAATAATAAATCGCATTATTTCAATAAATAAAACACCAGCAGAAGATTAAAAATTCAACAAAGGATGTGGGCGAATTTCGACCACGGGCGCATTACAAGTAAATAAATTAATTACTGAAGTGAGTAAAATGAGTGTACACGCAGAGAAAAATGGATAGTCACATTGAAGGTCTTAGGATGTTGTTTCGCTGTTTTACAATATCAACCGAAAAATTGTTAAACGACAGGTTTTTCCATCAATTCAACAGTTCTACCGGTTGAACGGAAGATTTTTGGTGTTTCATTCAACAGTCACGGTTGTCAAAATTTGTAAATATTTTTTTTTTTAATAAATAAAGTGTTTTTCAGTAGGGACAATATCGAACGCTAAATTGTCAACGTTCCGGCCGAAATGTATGGACGAGATTGGAGAATTTTTAATGGAGAATTATTTTTTCGTCTGCTGCTTATATCAAATGCATGATATTTGCTTAGATATAAATGCAGTGCGATGGCTCAGCAAATAGTGTATGACTGTAAACAGAAGGGTCGAGAGTTCGACGACGGCCGCGGACGTCCAAAAAAGTACGTTTTCAATTGCATATTTTAAATTTATAAAATGATATGGAAAAAAAAGTTCCAAGTTGTCCACTTATTCACGATGTAACTATGTTTATAGATATCTATGATATTACAAAAAGAATATATACTATATACTGATTTGCAAATCAAAAATATTAAATAAAAGCAGCAAATATATTTTTTTCCTCTTTTTTTATAAATACAGTTTATTCTTCTTCTTCCGGTATTCCAACGGAGAAGACTGCTATTTTAAGAGTCCGAACCGTTGTTATAAGACTAACAAACAGAACTGTTGTTATGGAAGATCCAGGTTGTTGATTCAACATTTTCAACTGTAGGATTGGATTTGAAAGCAAAAACTACTGCGTGCACACATGGAATTGAAACAAAAATACTGCAAATTTTTCAGACAGCTAATTTTTCTTTCGAAAGTCGAAAATTTTTCCGAAGTCTAAAGAAGTTACTTCTTATTAACTGAATATGCAAAATTGGTCCGTGCTATATGATCTCGTTTATTCCCAAATGATTCGTTGAATCTCTTTTAATACCCTTTTTTCCACTGTGTCTATGTAAGTTTAATATGTTTTCTCAATTCACGGCATTAGAAAATAAACTTTCAAACCAAATTTCTCAAACCAGTAAAGTACTTTCTTTCTGTAACATCAATTTTTTTTCTAACCATCAAAAAATGCAAAAAAAAAAAACAAAAAAATAATATACACAACAACAAAATATTTCTTCAGCTACAGGATTTCTTTATTTCTAACTATCAAAAATTGAATTGACGAGAAACTTGATTTCATCGCTTAACATTTATTCTTCCAAAATTCGCAACCACTTATTCGACACTGTGTTGTTATCTGTGCATGATATCTGTGCACGTATTAATGATGTCAGAGTATGAACTATAGCACGCTGCGCGCGACGAAAGACGACGGTATCAACATCGCATAACTGAGAAAAGGACAGACAGAAGTCGATAAACAAAAACAGCATCAACCAACAAAATACGCCATGAGAAGAATTGAAAAGAAAAACAAAAATCCACGAGCAAGAAAAAAAAAACGCGCAAGGAGATTGAAAAAACAACAACATACTGATTTTGTGATAGTTGAAAAGTTTGTTATCTGCATCAGATTTTTTTTTTTCATTTACTTTTTTTGATCGTTAGAAAATTATTCTTCGGAAGCAAATCAAAAATATTCACATCCATAATCGCACTTTATCTTTCTGCTGTTTATATGAAAAATCAGGTTTTTTTTAATCCAGTCTCTCCGTGTTTAAATTACGTGAAAGCTAATTGATGTTGTACTAAATATATCGTCTATATCGACTGCTCAAACTTTCTAAAGATAAAACTCATTATACCATTCACATCTTCAAGGAAACGTCAGGAATTATAATCGATAGGTTGATAAAAACCCAAAACTGGCTCGAGGAAGGAGTACCACTGACACATAGTACTGATAATCAATTCTCCATATTGTGCAGAAAAATATATTAGCTACATGAAATAATTGACCTTCGCCGGAAAAAGATTAACTGGAGTGTGCCCGTCTTGGTAGACGAGAGTGAAGCCCCTAGCTAGACGGTTGGAAAAGCAACCAGACAAGTTAGGCAGTTGAATAGAAAATTGGAGATTGATAGCAAGTGCATATGCCATATTAATAGATGTTAGCACCTGTTCAGCACTGTGACGAGAAGCGTCAATGGTGATCTACACCTGAAGATCATCAAGTGAAATAAGAATATACGGACAACTCAATGCTGGCATAACCTCCATCGGGAGACCCTCGAAGTTCAAAAAATCTAAATTCGCAATATAAAGTCCTCAACATTTTTTAAATTCCCAAACACAAAACACTTGAGCACAAAATCCTCAAACACATAATGACCAAATATTAAATCCCCAAACAAAAAATCCACAATTTTTTTTTTTTTCATTAAAAAACAATTGAGGTTCGTTTTATTCCCGTTTATAACTTGGAAGTTATCAATAACTTAGCCATTTGAAACTTAAAAGTTATTCAAAACTTTTGAATTATAAACGTGAAAGAAAGCATCGTTATAAAAATCACTTTGCAAAAATTGAGTCGGGCTAAGAAATTCGCTTAAAAAAAGTAATATTCTTTGGTACAAAAGCTAAACAGAGATATTGAAAATAAAAATAATATTGGGAAAGTACAATTCTTAAAATGTATCGCATATAACACAGTGTTATAAAATGGAACGAAGTTGAAATAGGTATGGTCGAGTAAAACAAAACTGCATACTTGGAATTTGGCGGACACCACCAAAATCTGGAATTATGGTCAGAAAACCGATTTTGGGTACTTTATCGCAATTTCTAGCCTATAACTTCAGTCATTTTTCCAATGGTATATTTGTGAGATTTCATAAACCTACCTTTGTGTATTTTCCAAGTGAAGACAAATTTTTGTTGTTTTCTTTTTCAAATACTTGTTTTTGGAAAAAGTTTAATAACTTGGTGAATTATTGATATCATAATTGAACGTACTTTCCAAATATTTTTACCGAAATTGCAGTTCTTATACAAAATAGTGTAGAAAAACATCGATGAAGTTGAAAAAAGGTGAAAAAAGAAATAAAATTTGGCTTTTCCGTGAAAATAAACACATGTTGAATAAAAAATCTCACGATATCACAATATACCAGGCCTAAATTTCTTCCAAAACTGCCACGCAATCGGAAAACATTTAAAAATTACGGAAGTTCTAGGCTCATAAGTGCCATAAAGTAAGCAAAACCGGTTTTTTAACCATAAGTCCAGATTTTGGCGGTGTCCGCTGAATTCCAAGTATGCGGGTTTGTTTTACTGAACAATACCTACATCTTCCACTATAACACTTCCCAGCTATTTCTGGCTATCACAACGTGTAATATATCACTGTGTAATTAAATAAAATACTTATAGAACATAAGGTTTTAATCTCCATAAATTTCGAATGATTTTTAAATTAACGAAAAATATATGAATACAATAAGTTTAATTTTATTTTCACAGTTTTTTAATGCTCTTTTGTAACTTTATATTTAGTTGTAAAACGAAACAAAAAAAACTAATTGGCTTTAATTTGTTTTTCTTTTGTTTGCTTGTGCGGCACACCATCATAATCGCGGCGATTTTTAACCTAACCCAAGCTTCTTAAACTAAATCTGGGAATTTTGTGTTTGTTGGTGGATTTTGTGTTTGGAGATTTTGTATTTGGGATTTTGATTTGGGTATTTTGATTTTGGGGATATCGAGGCCAACCCTAAAAAAAGGCATCAAACCGTTTCCGAATCTGCAAACTGTTTTTATTTTTTATGTCCACTTTTTGAGATATAGATGAAAATGCGAAAATTGCACAGTTAAAAAATACGGTCATCTAATATATTGTATATCCGTATATTTATGAAAGATACAGCATCGAAACAAAAAGTTTCTAAAACTACGAGCAAAATTTTGAAGCCGAATTTACCGAATTTACCAATTTACCGAGCAATTACTTTTGACGCCATGGTCAAAAACAAAAAAAGATCAATATTTACCACTTTGATATAACGCTCGCCTTCTTTATATTATTTTTGGACGAAGTAATTGGCCATATTTGTAATAGACATGTTGTTCATATCAAATGCAATTGGACAGATATAAAATGTTTAATAAAAGTTGAATGAAATACGAATGTTCAGAAATATGTATATGTATCATTATTTCTCAAGTGTACCCAATTCAGTAAGGGAAGTTTTCTGATCGGGCTGAAACTTGCCCAACCGTTAGTCCTAGTGTGTGGATTGATTATTCCGAAAAAGTTATAAATTTTAGTCCGAAGGACTCGGAGATATGGGTGTTTAATGATGCGCATTTTGAGAAATAGTCATTATTTTGGATGCGTTTAACTTTTTTCATGTGGCATAAAAAATGTTGAATCAAAATGTGTTTGGAATTTATTTTGACGAACATTTGAAAAACAAATTTTTATTTTTTTAAAATTAAAATTAAGCATTCTTTTTTTATACTGAACATTTTTTTTTTGCGATTTTTAAAACTTGGATCCTTTTTTTACTTTTGAAATTTTTTTTATGAAAGCTGATAATTTTTAATTAAACATAAAAAAATTGCAGAAGGGGGTTTTTTGTTGTTCTCGAGATATCAATTAAATTATAAATTTTTCAATTGAAAAAAAAATCATTTTTACATGTAAATTCTTCTCTATTTCCTTCTTAATGTTTATTTTTATAATTAAAAAAAATTTCATATGAACAGATTATTGTTTGCAAGCGCGAACTATTGTAAACTTTGGTATTATCCCGTCTAATTCGATGAAATTGCCTTAAGATTTTTGTCGGCTACTGAACTTTTTCGGATTTTTAGCGTTTACTTGAATAGATGATGTCCCTACGCCTGACATAGCCGTACAAGTCTTCTTTGGTTTAATTTCTGTGAATA
The DNA here is from genome assembly GCA_035078745.1 of Diastata ussurica. Classification (NCBI taxonomy): domain Eukaryota; kingdom Metazoa; phylum Arthropoda; class Insecta; order Diptera; family Diastatidae; genus Diastata; species Diastata ussurica. Next base: position 6,235 of record JAWNPW010001142.1, read on the forward strand.
ACTTGTACCTGGAGGCGGATGAAAACTTCATCAACGGAATATTTGCATATTGGCATCGTATTTATAAGCTTATGATATTGGAAATTGCCTGGATTCACGACTAAGGTATCGCATATTGATTTGAGCATCTCATTATAACAAAAAAATATGTTATGAAGCTATCTTTTTCTTAAAGAATAAAGGGACTCCCGCAGCAACCACTGAGATGCTCACACCAAGATTCGAAGTGCAGTAGTGACTCTAGACGCTTTCCAATATCATTCGCTTATAAATACAAAGCCAAAGTCCAAATATTCTGTTGTTGAAGTTTCCATTTGCCTCTAGGTACAAGTTATTTACAGAAATTAAACCAAAGAAGTTGACTTCTAGGCGTAGGGCCAACATCTCTTCAAGTGAACGCTAAAAATCCGAAACAGATCAGTAGCTATAAAAATTCATAAATTAATTGATATCTCGAGAACAAGAAAAAACCCCCTCCTGCAATTTTTTTATGTTCAATTAAAAATTGTCAGCTTTCATAAAAAAAATTTTAAAAATAAAAAAAGGGTCCAAGTTTAAAAAATCGCAAAAAAAAATGTTCGTCAAAATAACTTTCAAACACATTTAGATTCAACATTTTTTATGTCACACGAAAGAAGTTAAACGCATCCGAAATAATGACTATTTCTCAAAATGCGCATCTTTAAACACCCATATCTCCGAGACTTTTAGACTAAATTTAATCATTTTTTCACAATAATCAATCCACACACTAGGACTAACGATTGGGCAAGTTTCAGCCCGCTCGAACAACTTCATTTTTCGAATTGTGTACACTTCAGAAAAAATGCCCCACATGTATTTTAAAAAAGTAAAGAGTCCCGAGCTCTAAATGGTGTACTTGAGCCGCCATTTTGGAAAATTTGATTGAAGATGATTATTCCAAATAATCCAAATTGGCGACTTGAGTACATTTAGAGCTCGGGACTCTTTAGATTCTTAAAGTTTTTAACATTTATGCCAAAATGCTGCTTTTTCTAATTCTTATCATTTATTTTTGCTGATTTTACTACACTTGTACTGGCAAAGATTACAAAGCTTTCGACGCTGTCAACCATTAGAAAATAAACATCTACACTAAAAATACAAATCAAAACTATGCACCATACCACCTAAACTTGAACTTTCGCCTCGTTGCTATCTGTACCATAACTACCACATCCAGACCTATAAAAAATTATATAAACATTATTCTTCTTTTCAAATTTTATAACCATTCAAACCAAATCCAGACACGCTTTTCAATCGATTTTAAATACAAACTGGTTGATTCGACCCCTTGAAGAATTCGATGAAAATTTCTTTGAATGCCGATAATGTCTGTCCATAGACATTAAAGTCATTTAATTTATAATTCCATACAAATTTCAGTTTTCCAATTTAAAAGAAAAAAAAAAAATATATATATTTATATATATAATATATAATACATATATCTATATATATATCAAAAAAAAATTGGGAAGAAGTCAAGGAATAACAACTTAAGGATGCGATTCAATGTACCTGAAAATCACCATTGATGAATTTATTTATGATCAAATACTAAATTATCCCTTATTAGGGGATTACAACAGCAACAAGAAGAAAAACCCCAAAATGACATACACACCACTTGTTAAAGAAAAGAAAGCGTTCTTGTAGTCGAGGACGATTTTTGAGTGGCGTAAAAATAAAAGGAAGTCAGGCTGAATGAATCGAAATCTAGAATGAAAAATAGAATAAAAAGGACATGTTCCACTTGAAAATAACAATTTCATTCAATTTCTGATCATTTGCTACCAGAAATGGCAAATCAAAATGCTATAAAAACAGAAAATATACACAAACAAACAGCACAAACTTAACTGATACCACATAAACGGATAATCCACAAGCCTTATGTTCTTACGAACGCACAAACAAGTAAGGCAAGAGGGAGATTTTTAAATTGAAAAATGTAAAAAAATAAAAAGAAACAAACCGAACGAAATCAAAAATCCAAAAAGCAAAGAAAACGATAAAGTATGTCCTTTATGTGGTCTCTGATTGTGTGTTTGTGTGTGAGTGTGTGAGGTATGAGCTTGATTGAAGAATAGATGAATTTTTTGTTGGATTTTTTTTTTTTTTTTTTGTAACATTCAAGCGTCAGAAAATTTATGTTGCTTAAAATTTTCAATAATTTTTATTTTTCGCTTACTACTTTTCGAAATTTTAAATGTACTTTTTGCTATGTATTGGCGTATGGTACCATGCACGTGGCATATAAAGCGTAAAAAAGTCAACAACAACATAACCAAACATGGTAATAATTGAACTAAAAACAGTTGTTCGACCTTCGCCGGGATTTGCTATAAAATGGAACAAAAAAATTTGAATTGAATTGCAATAAAATAAAACGATTTGAAACAGAAAAATGGAATACAATGCAAAATAAATAGAGCTTTACATTTCTTATGCAGTACATATATCTATGGTCGCGGAGCTGGATATGTGCGTTTTGGTTTTCGTGGTTGGTTTTTGGTGTTTTAATTTAAAACAAAATTTCGGGTTATTTCTGACACATTTATTGCTTCAAAAGAGCCCACATTACACGATCTAAATTGTTCATATGAGATTGCAATATTTTTACGATGCACATTATGAAATTTACATAACATACTACTACAAAGCAACGTACTGTCAGGTTGCGTTAGTGTCACAGCCGAGTGTGAGGCTCCGGTTCCTATGGACTAGTTCATAGTAGAAAGTCTGCTTACGGTGAATGCATGGTTGTGTAAGTTTGTATATGGTTATCTGGAAACAAAAAAAACCAATACGCATTTGTGCTGTTATTTAGACGCCGTACCGTATAAGATTTTGATGTATTACACTTATGGGTTTGAAGCCGCTGTCACACCGCCACAGTGCTTCGTTGAAAATGATGATGGACTCTGGATGGATGAAATCATCATTGAATTATCATGTAAGAGTGCTATAAGTTTAATTGAACATTTTTACAAACCCCTAAAAATTATTCAAAAATCAGTAATGTAGCAAAATAGTATCTTCGGCATGCACCGAAGCTTCTATACCGTCGTAGTCGGTTATAACCAACTATTACATACCTTTCACCTTCTATATTTGCATTTAGGCGATAATCTTTAAGTTAACTTCTTTGCCTTTTCTTTTTGTAAAAAATCGTTCCTAACCTCTTTTAAAATTACAAATATTCGATTAAAATGTTGAAAAGTGGGCGAATCACGCCCAGTTTTGGACAGAATATTTAAAAAATCACAAGAATATATTGTATTTTGTAGGATTTATTGCCATAAAAGTGTTAAAAATGTCACAAAAACACACATTGGTGTACTGGAGGTACCCGAAAAAATGGTCTGTGTGCTAAATTTGGTTCGATTATCTCAACTCCTACTATCTAGTTTTTGCTTACGGTCGGACGAATTACGAAAGGTCGGCCGGACGGACATAGCTAGATTGATTTCTCTATCGATGATGATCAAGAATATATATACTTTATATTGTCTCCGGTCACTCCTTCTGGGTGTTACAAACAGATACACAAATTTAATTTACCCTTGATGAAGGGTATAAACACCAAAAAGTGATTTTCCCCTATAGAATTTGTACAGGAATATTCAGGTCTCCATAGGCAGTATCTATAATGAAAATATTGAGTAACAAAAAAATACTTACGGATAAATTTTGATTTTCTCTCAAATTTTGAGCCACCCTAATATTCAAACATACAGCTGGGAGCAAAAAATACTGGTGAACTTCATGGAGTTAATAAATTGATAAAATAACGTTTAATTTCAGTTTGTAGAATTCAATTTTACATCTTTGGTTTGTTACAGAGGACCACAAAGGGAAATTAAGGTGGATATGTTCTAAGCGTAAGTGACCTTTACGTTTTTTGGGTCGCTGATTACGATGCCGGTGTCCGCATGACCCCATCACGTAAGCATCAAGGACTCGAAGTCAAACACCTTAATTCAAAATATTTCATTTTTTTGACCCTGGATTCAGAAAGAGCGAAAAATTTTACGTTCGAAAACGTTTTTTTATGAACCAACATTTCAAGGTAATTTCTAGGTCATCTAGAGGTCAAATTCTTTTTTTAATCTCGTAGTCGAAATGTTAACTGGAAATGAGTTTTACAACAATTGCTCATTATGTTTTGGGGGTCGCTGATTACGATCCTTGTGTCCGTATGACGTCATCACGTCAGCATCAAGGTCAACTCAAGGCCAAACACCGTAATTAAAAATATTTAATTGGAGCGTTAGGCGTGTCGTGTTCTTTTGTTTGCAAAAGATCTTTGAGAGATTTTCTTTTGTGTTCATTCGATGTATCTCTTTTCAAAGACCAGCAATAGTTTGACAACATGTTGACATCCCAAACTCCTTGATATCTGCTGTCAAATTCTTTCAAATCTTGATGAAATCTCTCCCCCGAGTGGCGAACCTGGAGCTAAACAATTCTTCTCTTGCAACCTAGACGCTATGAGTTGAGAAATTTCTTTCGAAAGTCATGCATCTCGAACCAAGTCAAAAATTATTAAAGAAAAATAAAGGCATATATTTTTATAATGTTACTTTGAAGTACATAAAAAAATGAAAAAGTCCTGTGAGTTACACTAATGGATGGTCACAAAAATAGTAGTGAAAAACGTCTTCATCGGAAAAACCAGTAAAGTAGCAACAGCGACTAAGGCCGACAGTGGGATACCCTTCACCTTCTTTATTTTCATTTGAACGACAATATTTAAGTCAACTTCTTTGGCTGAAAAGTTTTGTAAAAAGTTCGTTGCTCAACTCTTTTAAAAATGCAAATATTGGATTAAAATGGTGAAAAGTTGGCGAATCACGCCCAGTTTTGGACAGAATATTTCTATCATTGGGTGGCATAAATGTGCCACATTTCATAAGCAAATATTGTATTTTGTACGATTTATGGACAGAAAAGTGTCAAAAAAGGCTCAAAAACACACATCGGTGTACTGGAGGTACCCGAAAAATTGGTCCGATTCAAAAAATTTTTTTACTTGATCTTATTTTCTACTTTGAATAAGGTGAGTACCATATTTGGTTTCATTATGTCCATCCGTCTGGATTTTTTTTTGCGTACGGACAGACGGACGGACATAGTCTGATAAATTGCTCTTTCGATGCTGATCAAGAATATATATAATTTATAGGGTCTCTGATGATTCTTTCTGGGCGTTCCAAACGGACGCACACAATTAATATAAAAGGTATATGGGAGCATCATCTCATTTAGTATTTGATTGTAAATGTGCTGATCACTGATGTTTTTGATCTAATGAGCAGGCTCTAAACCGTTATTGACGTTCCTCCGTCTTTTATTATTTTTGTCGTATATTTTGGTTTGATTTCGGTATTAGGTGGTCGTCTAACGTAAGAACGAGATCCATGTTCACCAAAATACCATTTTTTTCCAAGCCACTCCAAATGATCTTTGGCGAATTTCAATCGTTTTTCCACATGTCTATTAGTAAGAAGTGGCACTTTTCTGGGACAATTTTATTGCATTTATGATAATTGTCGGTCAGCAATCAAGCAGTTTTACCACTTCTTTGTATGTTTTCCCTTCGCAAACCAGTTTTCTAATCATAGAACACTTCTATGGCATACAAGGTGTTCCTCGACCCATTTTTCAGCTAAATTCACAAAATTTTATTTCACTTTTTACAAAAATACTAATACTATAATTCAATTCGTACTTTTCAATTGTTTTTAGCATAATAACAATAATCTATACATATAATAAAATCGTAGACTTTTTTTTCAACCATTTATAACGAGAGAATCACTGATCCGATTTTGACCATTTTTTTTTATTAGAAAGATATAGCATGTGAGATGGTTATAGGCAACAATAAATATTGAATTTTTGGCTATATCCGATTTAATATATTTTAGTTCATAAGGTACCGAAAGATGTCGCCCTACAGTTTTTCAGAAAATATCATATTTGT
>JAWNPW010001143.1:0-12246 GCA_035078745.1 Diastata ussurica
CAATTTTATTTCTGTTTCTACTTCTTGATACGTTGCGCATCTCATTGGAAGATGCATTTGGCAAGGACTGTCAATTTAATCAAGCATAACCCTTTTTCAACATTATTATAAAATTCATTTGGCTTGATTTCATATATTTTTCAAACACTTCATCGTTTTCGTGATCAGCTCTACCCAATCAGATCTTCGGCCCGGAACCGACCCACTCGCATCATCAGGATTGTCAACCCACGGACACGTGGGACGAAGTATTTATTATATTTATTACCTCCTTTTGCTTTCTGCAACTCCTGCCTGCCTGCTAAACCTTCTCTTCTTTTATGCCGGTGATATTGAGTGAAATCCAGTGCCTACAGTCTGGTTGTGTGCAATATATTGCCAGAAAATCACGCATAGATTTTAGTCAGTAATATGTAATTGCTGTGCCAACTGCTGTTCAGGTTTGAACTTTGCAGAAGAGCACCTTTCAGCTTATATTGGCGCATGCTTTTCGTCAAGCTCTCATCCTCAGCTTAATATCACATTAAACAGTAAACCATTCACAACAGTACACACCACCACACACATAACTACGCACGCATCAACACGTTCACCTATACACACACTCACTATAACCACACATACATCAAACAACGCTATAGTCCGAAATACAATACAACGTCAGGCACCTTCATCTGCCCACACTGGCCAAGCTGGCACACCAGCGGCTCACCAGCTCGCAATGCTGTCATCACGAATAGCGCCTAAGGTATCAGTCCACGCAACATTTACAGAAAACTCACACCGACATAGCACCAGAACGCGCTTCAGTACACCCTATCGGGTAAGCCGAATTCAAAATTCTGCATTGGAATGGCAACGGAAGGTGGTGGAGGTGACTGACTACATATCTGAATACAAAATTCGCGTTGCGACTGTCTTTAGAGACAGTCCATCTTAGGATGACGTTGACCGTTGTGTTGCCTACTCGTCTCTACCAAATATAACATCACCCGCGCTGACAGAGGGAGGAACTCTAGCGGCAGTCTGGCATTCATCGTGCTCTTGTTGGTCAACTATCGCCTTTTGGTCTTCGCGCCCACTTTGGATTATCACTTGGAGATTGCGACCAGGATACCCACAGCTTCCCAGACATCACCTTACATTAACTCTCTGGCACGTCGATATTGCTTCACCTCCGATCATCTGTCTATCTTCATCACTCACAGAATTCATCACAGCGGACAATCGCATATATGTCAATTATGATAGAGAAGAGTGGCTAAAAAGGTTGACACGTATCGCACGGAAAAATAGCCACAACTAAAACCCACTAAAATAGTGTGCTTCGACAAATCGGACGTCCACTGGAGTTGACGGTATCAGTTTTCTGATGCTAAAACATATGGGTCCTCTAGGCATAGCACACCTCACCCGCACAATCAACATAACTATATCCGCTCTCGAGATCCCGAACATGTGAAAATAGATAAAATTATCCCGATCCTAAAATCAGAGAAACCGCCGGGAGAAGGCAGCTCATATAGGGCTATTACGTTGCTCTCCCCGGCAATAAAGATCCTGAATTGATTTTTCCAACCCTTCAACAACACCTGCCACTACTCAAACATCAACCTTCCGATGCGGCTACAGCACCACCATGGCGTTATGCGAAATTTCGAAACACATCGCAACGAAGCTGAAATCAAAACGCCAGTACTCAAGAACCTGACTAGTACGCTCGACCTAACGAAAGCCTTTGACACATTCCCCAACATAATAGAGAGGTGGCTGATCAATTACATCGCAGATATTCGTAGAGTTTCGTAATTCCAGATCAGGATTTAGAAAATTGAAGAAAGGAGTCCCTCAGGAAGGCATAATTTCGCGCCTCCTCGTCAACCACTACATCTGCAAAATCCCGTAAGCACCATCTGATATCAGATTGATTTCGCATACGGACGACTGCTCGATGATGGCATTCATCAGAACGATCAGTGAAATTGAGAAACATTTTCAAGAGCAGAAACCTCGCTTTGCCACTAAGGGAATCCACCGCCACCATTTACAGCACATGGACTAAAAAAGTAAACAACTTCTTCAACATCTTTGTCTATGGAAAACAAACCTCCTCGGTCAAGAACCCAATCGTGTTAAGCGTGTTACACTGTTGCTCAACGGAGAGGAAAACAGCACAAAACGCTGCCCTCCGAGTCGTCACTGGATGTTCGTTCGTACGTATATGTGGGTCCATCTATGTTGCTGGGAATATTACCAACCGTCCCATATTATTTATATCTTCATCTTGGAGATGAATGTAATTTTTGATGCTAAGTTTTATTTGATTTGTACGATGTTTCACCAATCTTTTTGTTAAAATTTTTTGCGTACATATCAACTATGTACTGATTGCAAAGCTGCTTTTATGAGATGATTGTAATGGCCATGTTAACCACAATCGATACGCATAGAATTCTTGTGTGGAAATACCAAAAAGGTACCAAAAAGGTGTTTTAAATTCATGTTGCTGAAAAAACATTGCCAAGATAATATCTCGTTTATAGTGTTGTTGATCCACCAAAAACATGGCCGCCACCACGTGCAGCGCTAATCACTATTTTATATTCATTATATCGTGATGATGGAAATGATTCAAAAGCGGGATGAAATGAATAATTAATTATATATACCATCGTGTGTAGTCGACTGCTAAATTCAACATCTAAGTTTGATACATGCTTGGCGCACAGGCCAATTCGATGGTAAATTTGCCCTTGTATTTTGAAAATGGGCATATAGTTACCTTCACTCATTTCGTTAGCGCCGCAAGAAGTCACTTCAAGTGCACAATTGTAAGTTCGAATGCATTTCAGGAACATTGTTGACTTTGGATGGTCACCGTTAAGAAGTGATTGTAGTGGCTCTGGATAATAATGGGGTCTTACCTTATTTTACCGGTAGCAAAACACAAATTGCGTGACTGTTGCATCGTAATCGGTGTTCTTATTATAATTGAATCCACTTTAATATTTGCCGCTCCGATTCTGTATCCCCATATCGGAATTGTCATTTCTTGAATTATTTGAATGGTCCCTCTCGATTGGCCTTCTATACGTCTTGTTCATCGACTTAATGTTGTTTCTCTCCCTATGGACATTTTTTCAAACTTATTGTGGCTACATACATGATAAATTAGTAAGATATACATGAAGTGATCTGAATAATTTCGGGTGTTGTTACCAATTTTGTTCAAATTTGTAGTATTTGTTCAATGAGGTGTTGGAAGCAAGACCCCAAAAGAAAATCTCAAGTGTCTTGGAAGATGTTGATTTTTGAAAATTTTGGTCATCCTTTATTAGTCCATAATACAAAATCCTTTCACGATATGGGGAAGATTTTTTGTTTTACTTATGCATTTGAAATATAGTTTCGGAAAATAGAAAATTGAATTAAGAAAAAAAAATTTCCAAGAACTTTCTCAAGAATTTGAAAGTAAATTAAAAAAAAAAAAAACAATGTTTTCAAATTTTTTCCTTTTTTTTTGTGAAATTGTCCCGAAGCGTCCCCGAAATTATCAGAGTGGGACACCAATAGCTTTTCGAGAAACAATCGAAAACGTAAACTGAGAAATTTCATATTAAATTGTCTATTGGGTTTTCTAAAATCTTATTATTTCGGTGAAATACTATTGAAAAAACCCAGTTTTGAAAAAAGGCCACAAATTCAAGAAAAAACGACTGTTCAGAGAACACACTTGCGCTTAGATCATAATCATTTATGCTCTTATCATTTTTATGTTCATGCTTATGCTCATCATTTTTATAATTCTCTTTAACGAGAAGTCTCTCTCGATAAAGTTTTGAAACGTAATTTGTATCACAATGTAATTGTTTTTGTTATCATCTACAAAAGCTTCCTAAGATAACTGCATTGATCGCTGCTACATTTATGTAAATAAAATCATTCGATATTGAATTGTCAACCAAAGCACACATTTCGGTGCATAAAATTCATTTCGTTTTCGGTTTTGATTTTTGGTTTCCACAATTAAGTGGTTAGCAAAAACTCTCGTCATTTTATTGTTTTTTTTTTTCTCGCTTGGTTCCTTTGATCAATGTCACGGTTAAATAAAAGGCGTGAAGCCAGCTTACGTGAAGAAACGGGAATTCAAAGTAGCGGATTTCTTAAACGAGAAAGTGCGCGGTTTCTAAAGCGAATTCAAACGGCTCGCGAATTCGAATACCCTACGAGCGTTGATGAGTCGGTCTTGGATGTTAAGTTGGATCAACAACTGCCACATTTCGATGGCGTAGTAACTGAATGGCCGGATTTTCGATCGATGTTCCATACCAACAAACGAGATCAAATACTTGATGGACTCCTCATTTACTTGGTTGGCAAAAAAGCTGACTGCGCTACGCAGGCGAAATGGGATGAGGAAGCACCTACATACAATTTAGCAATATGGGAATTGGTGGCAACATTTCTCGAGCGAAGGGCTCACATGCTGGAAAAAAGGTGGATTTGACCTCAGTAACTCAAACACCAGGCAAACAGGTGAACTATAAAAAATCATCTGCCAAACAATCTTTCGTTACCACAAACCATACATAGTGTTGCATTTCTTGTCAAGCTGTTACACATATGATCTCATATTGTTCGCTATTCTTAAATTTCTATGCTATGCTCGCTACTACTATAGTAATGGTTGAAATTCGATTTGAAACTCTTGTACCGTGGAGAGCCTTACTTAATACAGCTTCGCAATTACATTGTGTTACAACTAGTGGATCAAACGTACTGTGCATCATTTTTCGCCATGGTCGTACCAACGATTACTTTAAATCAGCCTGATGCCAATCAGAAGTCCATTGGAAAATTCTTGCGAATATTCAGCTAAATGGCCCATACTTCTTTAAGTCGCAAAAAAATGATTTGCTTATGGACTGCAGTTTATTCTTCGTGTTGCTATGTGTTGGTCAGATCCAATTAAACTCAAGCCTTCCAAAATTACAGAAAACGAAATAAGGATGGATTGCTTCTGGAAACGTCGATTTTCCGATAAAGCGGCTTTCATGCTACGCTGTTGCAGTCAATGATTCAGCGGATATCGACTCTGATCACTCCTTACACGAATTGGTGAAACGTTTTTGGGAAGTCGAAGGTCATACCGAACAAGGTGTGAAGCGTACAAAGAAAGATATCGACTGTGAGAACCATTTCGTAACGAATTATCGGCGTTTAAAATCGGGCGAATACTCTGTAGGGCTACCAATAAAATCCAGTCTTAACTCGTTGTTTGATTCGTATTTGCAAGCAGTTAATCGATTCAAAACATTGGAAAAAAGATTTTTGAGCAATCCTGAATTGAAGCAGCAATACTCGTCCTTTATCAAAGCATATGTTGAGCCTTGACATATGACCTTAATTAAATCGATTCCGAATAGAATATTTTCGTATTTTCTTCAACACTATTGTGTGTTAACAGTTGACAGTACTACGACTAAACTTAGAGTTGTGTTCGACTTGTCAGCTCCTACCTCGAGGGGTTTTTCGCTGAATGACATGTTGAGATCTGGGCCTACAATATAACCAAAATTATTTGATACAATTTTACGTTTCAGATCGCATAACATTGCAATAAAAGATATCTGCAAAATGAATCGATCCGTAAGGATGGAGGATCCTGATTGTTTCTTACAGTGTATCGTGAGGCGAGATCGACCCGATGCAGAATTTTAGATATACGAATTGGACACCGTAACATATGGGAATAAGCCCGCTGCATTTTTCGACATCAGAGCAATGCGACAGGTCGCCGTCGATGAAGCACATAGGTTTCCGTTTGGCTCGAAAATCGTCTTGCGTGACTTTTATGTTGACGATTTCATTTCTGGAGGAAGTTCCGAGAAAGAAGTAATGCAAATCATGTCACAAACTACAAATCTTTTGCTTGAAGGGAAATTTTAATCAGAAAATGGTGCTCGAATAACGATCGCCTACTACAAAGAGTCGACGCATCGGATAGAGAGAAATTGGAAACGTTTAGCGATGGCCTCGATCTCACAAAAGGGCTTGGTTCGATTTGGGATCCGAAGCGCGATAAATTTTTGCTTGCTTTAACGCCACCTGCTCTCGCAACTCGTGTCACAAAACGCAATATTTTATCCACCACGGCAATGATTTACGATCCACTTGGGCTAATTTTTCCAATCGTTTTGAGGATCAAGGTATTCCTACAGCTGCGATGGAAAGAAAAATTAGCGTGGGATGAAAGCATTTCTCAATCACTGCATTTCACATGAAATGAGTTATTACAGATTTAAACTATGTTGATATTATTAGTTTTCCTCGTTTCGTTGGTCTAGATGGAGCCAGTTTGCAACTGCATGGATTTTGTGATGCCAGTATGACAGCTTATGGTACATGCGTTTATCTGCGAGCTCAGCAAAATGTTATTACACAAGTTAACCTGCTTTGTTAAAAGTCCCGAGTGGCACCGCTGAAAACGTTAACAATAGCAAAGCTGAAGTTATGCGCTGCAATGCTGTTGGTTGAATTAATCAAATCTATTTTCGATCTACAAACTTTTAATGAAGACTACTCTTGTTGGTCCGATTCGACAATAGTGCTTTCATGCTTAAGTGATACTGCCGCCAATTACAACATTTTTGTAGCAAACCGTACCAGCAGCATTCAAGAGTTGACAAATGGTATGACTTGGCGTCATGCGCCAACTGAACGGAATTCTGTTGATATTTTGTCCAAAGGAGCATCACTTAAGGAGCTAAATGAATCCCTGCTGTGGAAGCATGGACCGCGTTTTTTGCTAGAAGGAGAAGACAACTGGCCGAAATTCGATAAATATCGTCCAAGCGATTTAGAAAGGAAACCAAATATTTTAATCTCATGAACAAAAGACTACTAGATTCATTGCAAATATGTGCATTCATTTCGATCTATACAAAGAATATATGCATATGTCAATCTTTTTATATAATCAAAATCATCGCTTCGATGGTCATCGACAGCTCTAACGGTAGAGGAATTAGAACGGGCACCTTTTTATTAATGCGTATGCTTCAAAGGTCAACTATGCATCAAGAACATAGCGATTTAAAAGCCAAATGATCTATCAGTTCATCAAGCAAAATTGTATCGTTATATCATTTCATCGATGAAGAAGGAGCGATGCGTTTTGGCGGTCGTCTGCATAATGCCAATTTGAGTTTCAACGAGAAGCATCCTATCATACTACCAAAACATCATCCAGTTATAAATAGCATCATTGAACATTATCATCGAAAACTATTACATGCAGTTTGCCTCCGGAGCGCATTTGAGCGCAGTCTCCATTTTGTACAACAGGAATGGACTTCTGAGGACCCTTCTTCTATAAGTCAGAGTTGTGAAATAGACAACCAATCAAGTGCTACATTTGCCTCTTCACATGTTTCGCAACAAAAGCTGTGCATTTGGAGCTCGTGAAGGACTTATCGACTTCAGCATTTTTAGGTGCGTTAAAACGATTTGTCAGTTTACATGAAAAACCTCGAGTTATATGGTGTGAGGACGGTTGAGGACCGTTGAGTGTGCACTGCACTAAATTGGTCAACTGTTTATGCACGCAAAATAAAATTGCAAAATAAAATGAACAACTTTCAATGCTTCAAAATACAGTTTTTGGATGGGTTGTACTTGGGAAGATGTCGTCAGCATATACCAATCGTAGATTTTGTGGATTAACGAATGCTGATCTTGACAAACAACTTCAACAATTCTGGGAATTAGAGAACTGCCAGCCGTCAAAGACATTAATGTCAATATCAGATAGGAAATGTGAGGAATTTCTCAAATCGACAACTTTTCGAAATGAAGACGGTCGATATGTTGTCAATTTTCCGATGCTGAGTGACCCATATCTGCTTGGGAATTCCAAGGAGATTGCTTTCAAACGGTTGCAGAGCATCGAGCGAAAGCTCGTCAAGGATAAAGACAACAGGAAACTGTACAATCAATTTCTAGCAGAGTATCTACAAATGGGGCATATGAAGGAAGTCATGCCTGAAGATGTCACTGAACCACACTGTTTTTTGCCGCATCACTTCGTGTTGAAACCATCAAGTTCGACAACTAAACTACGGGTGGTGTTCGATGCATCTGCTAAAACGTCGAGCGAACTGTCGTTAAATGATCTGCTGTTGAATGGTCCAAAGGTACAAGATGACCTTTTGCCAGTCATACTTCGGTTTCGGATGAAACGCTTCGTGTTCACGGCAGACATCACCAAGATGTACAGGCAAATAGATGTGACCGAAGAGGACCGGAAGCTTCAAATAATAATGTGCGGAGACCATCCATCAGATCCGGTAAAGTGTTATCAGTTAAATACTGTAACGTATGGCACTAAATCAGCACCTTATCTCGCTGTGAGATGTCTTCAACAGCTTGCGGAGGATGGAGGTAAAGAGTATCCATTGGGAGCAGGTGCAATAAAAGATTTTCATGTCGACGACGTAATGGCAGGGAGCAACAATTTGGATGAAGCCATAGAAAAACAGAGACAGCTAAGATCGTAACTCAAGTCAGCAGGGTTTGAGTTAATCAAATGGTGCGGGAATCACCCGCAACTTGTAGCCGATATACCAAAAAAGGATTTGTAAATACAGCTCAATTTTTCCAAACTTGATGACGTACTTGATGGATACCACACCAATCCCACGTAAAAACGTTGGGATTGGTGTGGTATCCAGTGACTGACGTTTTCTCAGTCACATCATCATTGCGGAACTTCAAGACTGTTACAAAACGAACAATCTTGGCAGAAGCTCCACAAATATTTGATCCATTGGGGTTAGTGAACCCAGTAGTTGTTATGAGTAAAATATTCATGCAACAACTATGGAAGCAAAAATTTGACTGGGATGATGAGCCTCCCATAGAACTACAATCATCATGGTTAAAGTTTCAAAAGGAATATGAAAAATTGAAGAATATAAAGGTTCCTAGATACATGTTCAGCAATTCCGGCACAACCATCACTCAACTTCACGCATTTGCAGATGCCAGCGAGAAAGCATACGGATGTGCATTATATTTACGGTCAACAGATAGATCCGGCGCTGTTGTGGTGGGGTTGTTATGCGCAAAGTCTCAAGTAGCGCCGATAAAACCAACAACTATTCCGAGATTGGAGTTCTGCGCTGTTGGCTGCGTAGGTCGTCGATCCAATCAAGAATATTTTCACTATAAAGCTCGATGAAGTGTTTTATTGGACCGATTCGCAGATCGTCCTGTCATGGATTCAAGGAGATTCTGCGTTACTGGAAACTTTTGATATGATATGTCGACACAAGCCAGAACCCTGCGGACCTTGTGTCACGAGGAATGTATCCAGAACAAATGGTGGCATCACAACTATGGTTCGAAGGACCCAGCTTTCTTAAACATTCGAGATCAGGTTGGCCGCAGACCCCACAGCAAATGGTCAGGCTGGAAGTTGAGGAGAAACAATTAAAGTGCATCCTGTCAGCGACAAATCGTGATAACCACCATCTATTACACGGTATAAACCACGGTAACTCATTTCATCGATTACAACATATTATGGCATATGTTCGTCGGTTCGTCAACCATCGAAAAGGGTGAATGATGCTATCGAAATATGGTTATCTCCAAGAGAACTGGAAGAAGCCAGTGATGAGATCATCAAAGCTGTTCAGCATGAAGGCTTCGGTGATGACATCCAACAACTTCAAAAGTCAGGTCATCCTGCTGCATCGAGCAAACTCGCCACTTTAGCCCCTTTTATCGATCTTACAGTTGGTGGGCGGTTGCAAGCTGCTGATATCGGATACAATTTAAAACATCCGGCGTTGTTACCAGCAGACAATTTCGTATCGAAATTGGTGCTAATCGACTTACACAACAGGCATTTGCATGTTGGATCACAGGCGCTTCATGCGATTGCAAGACAAAAAATATTGGATCCTTCAAGGGCGCAATATTTCCAGATCAGTTGTGGTAAATTGCGTCAAGTGTGCCAAAATACGACCACGGTTGTGTCAACAACAGATGGGTAATTTACCCACGGACAGAGTTTGCAAGGCACGGGCATTCATCAATTGTGGCGTGGATTTCTGTGGTCCGCTGTATACTCATTTCAGGATAAGGGGTAAGCGACCTCAGAAAACATATATCGCAGTTTTTTGCTGTTTCGCAACTAAAGGAATTCATCTGGAAGTGGTATCGGATCTGACGACTGAAGGATTTTTAGGAGCCTTAAAGCGGTTTATAGCACGACGTGGCATGTGTGAGAATATATATTCAGACTATGCTACGAATTTTGTAGGTACTCACAATCAGTTGGAATAAGTCCACAGATTCATGATGACGTACAAATCACAGGAGAGGATATCAAGGTTGTGCTAGACTAACCGAATAAAATTCCATTTCATTCCACCGAGGGCTCCCCATTTTGGTGGTCTCTGGGAAGCTGCGGTTAAATCAACGAAGACTCTCTTGTCTCAAACACTGGCGTCGTCATCTCCCACTTATGAAGAATTATGTACACTTACTGCCGAAACTGAGGCGATTCTAAATTCGAGACGTTTGACTCCGATATCGTCAGATTCGAATGATTTGAGAGCCCTAACACCAAGACACTTTTTAATTGGAGAACCAATGACGACAACGGTCAATACTCATGACACTAACACCAAAATGTCCCTGTCATTGAGGTGGGCGCTAGTCAGTTTTCTGAAGAATGAGTTTTGGAAGCGGTGGCATGAATAATACCTCAGTCAACTGCCGACTCGTACAAAAAGTACAAAAACCTTTCCAAATATCAAGGAAGGTACTCTAGTAACAATAAAAGACGATAACCTACCTCCAATGAAATGGGCTATGGGTAGGGTAATAGAACCAATCATCGGACTTGATGGTAAGGTCAGAGTTGCAGATGTCAAGACAAGAACTGGCATTTCTCGAAGAGCGGTACATCAATTGGCGCCGTTACCTGGAGAAGCAGAGTCAGGGCCTGGAAGAGATAGTGACGACACCCTGATCAGAGAACATGACGACGAATCAAATGCAAGGATAGGGGATCGGAAAAGATAGTTGGCAGGCTCATCAAGAAATCCACTGAAGGTTATGCTACTGCCAATGCTGTTGCTACCTGTACTCACCCATACGGCAACTATTCCACCAAGTCCAGTTGAGGTGCAACAGTTTGATCATAATCCAGGTGTCTACTTCGACAGCATGGGACGTGCAAGTGTAACGTCAAACAACTGGAACCTGCTAATTTATTATGATCTCAAGGGATACTGGGCCACACTTGACACAATCGACGGCATCATGCAACATCTTCAAAATTTGACGAATAAAATTACCTACAACACTCATTTTCTGGAAATAATAAATCAGTATCACCACCAAATCAGTGAACAGCGGGATAATTTGGTACCTCAGAAATCAGGAAATTCACCACCCAGACGAATTAAACGAGCACCATTAAACATCATAGGCAATATCGTAAGATCATTATTTGGTACACTGGATAGCGAATATGAATCGCAAATGGTCGATATAATCAACAAAATCAAACACAACGAAGACCATTTGTATGGATTGGTCAAAAATCAGACAACTGTTCTCGAGACAACTAGAAATATTATTAAGAAAACTGAAGCTGAAAGAATAAACCAAACTAAGGAAATCAATAGAGAATTGGACACTGTTTATGAGAAACTACGAAATATGAACGTAGAAATAAAACAACAGAAGGCAATTCAAAACTTTCATACACTCTCTATCCTGGCATTGTTATTAATACAAGAATACAAATTTATCCAAGAAGCTACTCAAGATATTATAACAGATACTCATCACAATCGTGCTAACACCTTGGTTATTACTCCCGCTCAACTTCGGCGCCAACTGGCGTATATAAAGGAGCATCTTCCTTCGAACACAATACTTCCGAAAACCAATGGACACATCGAATTATCACTCATCTACAGACTGATGAAAATTCATTGCCAAGTTGTCAATAATGTCATCATGTTCGGATTGACACTACCACTGAAGCAATCAACGGAAATATATAAATTCATTTCATTTCCGTCAGTACTCAAAGATTCAGTCGTCGCCATTACGAGTCCATTCGAATTTGTGCTGGCGAACCTCTACCAACAGCAATTTTATTTACTCACGTCGTTCGAATTCTCTGCGAACAAATTGACAATGATCGCTATTTATGTGGTC
>JAWNPW010001144.1:0-12244 GCA_035078745.1 Diastata ussurica
CCATCCACTTGGATCCACTTCGATAAGGTGCATCAAATTTTGGGCACTTATAAAAGTTTTAATTGGGAAGCTCTTGTCGAGGAAAGTATAGGTATGTACTACTATATATTGAAATTGAGTTTGGTTGTAAAATTGTTTCATATTGTTTCAGAGACTTCTAATGATTGTGAGTTCGAAGACCAAATGTCGTCGACTCCTATTCCATCATCGATATCCTCGGAACTTTTTGACGAATCGTCTTGCGAGCCTGCAAAAGATGTAATCAGTGCAGCAAGACCTAGTCAATGAGTTAAATCGAAAAGGAGAGAGTAAAATTTGATAAAGACAGAGTATTGGTTGAATCGAAACGAAATGAGTTGTTGGAAAAACTCAAACAATTTGTTAATTTCGAAAAGGTGTAATGCAATGTAACGTTTTTTTATAGAACTGTATTTTATTAGGATCAACAGTTTTCCAGTTATCTCGGAGCGTACCGTAACCGAATCTAGGAAAACGAGGGTTTGTAGACACTTGCCTAATTTTTATTTCGAATACTCTTTTTATAACCAATTCATAAACGCTATTTAGCTTTTTTTCAAGAAGAATACAAGCACTATTGATACGAGCTGTGTTTGAAGCGGTAGTATCACAACAAAGAATTTGTACTTTATCTTCGAGATTCCAGTCTGCGATCGCGTTCGACGCCGCTTTCGCTGTCCTTTCTAAAGAGCTTCCCCCGAAGAGCTCATAACTTCCTGAAATAACTATCTAAAGCAAGCGAGCCATCCCAGTGAACAGTCGAAACATTCGGTACCTTGTTTCGAATATCTATTTTTAAGGCCTTCGCGCGCTCTTTCCGTTGTTCCGTGCGAATTCTTTCATTTGAGGACTTACTTATCGGAAATTCATCCGTATTATAACAATCTGTCCCAATGGTATATTTTAGAATAAACACAGAATCTCTCATACTCAACTGACGTCTGCCTAGCGCTGCTACTAAGTTTGGAGAGATAGGTGGTTCACTTCAAATCTTCTTGTAATCCTATGTTTTCACTAGAACCAAATGATGAGTCATTTGGTAACGGATCATAAGATGATGTCGAAGGAATTAAAACCACATTAACTCATTAGCTCGCGTTCACCTCAGTCAGCAAGCGCTGACATGTTTCGATGCTACATTTTATTTACAGTTCTTTTGATACCATTCAAATAAATTTAGAGGGTATGCTTCAAACGAATTCGACTTTGGGACAACCCAGTGTATAAAAGTCTTCTTTTACGTCAATTCAGTTCACCCAAAAATATCAGAAGCATCGGATCAGATTTAAATATAACTGCCATTCAAAAGTGTCAAAATCGATCGAAAAAGCCCTAGAAAGCTTTTTTGTTTATGAAGATATTTCTATGAATTTTCGTACGTAAACTTTTGTTGTCAATTCGATAATATCAAAAAAAGAAAACAAAAAAATACCAAGATGCGATGGTATGTAGATATAGCTGCCATACAAAAGAAATACATCAAAAAGCGATCTTCTTCTTTATTCGAAATTTTACAAAAATAATTATTTCTCAGAAAGTTATTACCCGATTGATTTGAAACTTTCAGGAAATGTTGGTATTGATACGTTTTATATATATACTTTAAAATTTCGTCGGCAGATGGCTCTGTTTATTTACTTACTTATATGGGGCTACAACCGTATGTTGATCTTGGCCGCGTAAAGTAGAATTCGCCAGCTGCACCTCTGTCCTGCCAGCTGGCGTCAGTTAGCAATACCAATCGATGAAAGATTTTCCATCACTTGGTCCTTCCAACGGAGATTCGGCTCACCCGAGGTGAATTGAATACCTTTCGAGCTGGAGCTGGTTCATCCATTCGCTCGACATGACCCAGCCAATGGAGCCGCTGTATTTTTATCCGCTTGACTATATCAATGTCATCATAGAGCTCATAGAGTTCATAGTTCATACTTCTGCGCCATATAGCAGAACGGGAACAATGAGAGATTTACGATAATGAGCTTAGTCCGTCGAGAGAGAGCTCTGCTTCTCAATTTCCTACTGAGCCCATAGTAGCACCTGTTTGCAAGAGTTATTCTCCGTTTGATCTCTATGCTGACAATAATTTTGGTTTTAATGCTGGTTCTTAAGTGAAAGAAGATGTCTAATACTTCAAAATTGTAACTGCCAACAGAAACTTGTGGTCCAAGATGCTGGGACTATGTACTAGTTGACAGCATAAGCTTCGTATTGTCCTCATTCACTACAAGACCTAGTCGACGTGATTCCCTTTCCTTTGGAGAAGGATGCACTCACTGCTCGTGCATTCCGCACGATGATATCAATATCATCAGAGAGCGATCAGCATGACACTCTTAAAAGAGATGGTGCCGGAGTGTCTGAGATCTGCATCCCGTATGATTCTCTCCATTCCAGAGAAGTCACACGATAGGGAGTCGCCTTGTCTGAATCCTTGTTTGGTATCGAAGGGGGTGGTGAGGGACTTCCCTATGAGTACTGAGCACGATATATTGCCTATTGTCATTTTGCCAAGTCTTATCAGATTCAGACATGGTGGTAAATAGGTGGCTCCTTATTGCGCTGTCGAAAGCAGCTTCACAGTCGACAAAAACGTGGTACGTGTCGATTTGCTTTTCTTGGGTCTTTTCTAGGATGTGGCGTAGTGTGAATGCTGATGAAAACTGATAAGGTTCAATCATTCTGTTTACGATGAGCTTCAGTCTTTCACATAATACACTCGATCGAAACTTATACGCGACGTTAAGAAGGCTTCACCCATGATAGTTGGGGCAAACCGTGGTACCCCCTTCTTATGTATTGAACAAAGTACGCTGAGATTCCAGTCACTGGGCATGCTTTCCTTCGGCCATATTGTGCAAAGATGCTTGTGGATGCGTCTCAAAAGCACCTCGCCACCAGCTTTGTACAGTTCGGCAGGCAGGCCATCAGCACCTGATGCCTTATTGTTTTTAAGACGAACTGCCATACGCAGCTGTAGCCAAAGACCCAGCTTGCAGAGCCACCCTACAGTCAGCTGTGACTCGAGTTGCGCGGAAGAGGTATTGTGAGATAAAGCGTGTGGAGAAGCGACTCTTTAAGCGCAAGAAACGTGATGGGGAAAAGAGAGACTGAAAATTCTTTCAAAAGATAAAGCGCTTGACGAATGGTTTCAACACCGCGGCTGGCTGCTGTAAGGATAAAAACGGAGATCTAGTAAAGGATTTGCAAAGTATTTTGAAATTATGGAGTTACCACTTTTCGTACCAATTGTTTCACCGAGGTCGGTGGTAGCCAATCACCTCATCGGCGGCGGTCCGAATAGTGTCCGTTATCTCCTTGTACTGTGCATTGATATCGTTGAGTTGGAGGAGATTTTGCAAAAGAAATGTAAAGATTTGCGCGGCGTAATATTGGGAAGTCTCTTGTGATTGCAGCTTATCGATGTCAAACTTCCTGGGTTCAGTTCGTCGCACATTTTTGGCAACATATAGGCGCATACGTACCTTGGCTGCAACAAGGTAGTGGTCTGAATCCATATTCGAGCCGCGGATTGTGCGTATGTCCAGAATGCTAGATGCATGTCTTCCATTGATCACAACGTGATCAATTTGGTTTCTCTTTCGTTGATCAGGGGATACCAAAGTCGCCTTATGTATATGGAGATGCTGAAATCTAGTGCTACTGATTACCATGTTACACGCCGCTTCGAAGTCGATCAGTCTTATTCTGTTATCGGATGTCTTTTCGTGTAGACTGAATCTCCGACAGCCAGTCCAAAGATGCCTTCCTTGCCCACCCTAGCATTGAAGTCGCCGAACACGATTTTAACATCGTGGTGGGGGCAGTTATCGTACGCTTCTTCCAAGCGCACGTAAAAGTCAACCTTGAACTCCTCGTTCTTCTCGTCCGTTGGGGCGTGCACGCAAATAATGATAATAATGCTAATATAGATTTATTTAGTTTGATGCGGATTGTGGCGATCCTCTCGTTCACAGGATTAAAGTGTGATACGAGGTTGCGTATTCGCTCTCCAACCAAAAATTCACATCCAAATTCGTGCCTGTCCGCATTGGCAACTGTAATAGATGTTACAGGACGCTCTTTAGGAGCAGCCCTGTCCGGTCCATCGTATCTCCTGGATTGCGGTGATGTCAGCTTTGTATTTGTCGAGGACATTAACCAGATGGACAGAGTCACCTTCCCTGTAAAGGGATCGGACATTCCAGGTACATATCCTCAAATCTTTGTCCACAAATCGTTTCCGGCAAAAAGAGAGTGCCGTATCCGAGGCATATTTAACGATTTCATTGGATTTGTTTCTTACGCGGTGGATCCCAAACCCGACGCACAATCTTCATCCATGTGGGAGTTCTAGACGGTTGTCTTGAAGATCTCCAGAGGGTACTTGACCTACGGTCGGAAGTTTGTAAGATGCTTGAACTGTCTGTAAAAGAATTGCTCCTGCACATTCCCAGGTGAATGGTGATCAGTCGCGTTCCTCATCCCCATCCTCTGAAATCACAACAACTTATTAGCACGCGTTCACCTCAGTCAGCAAGTTCTGGCATGTTTCGATCTAAGTCGGCACGGGTTGCCGGTTTCCTACGCACACTAAATTTTATTCACATCAATTCAATTGTTTTGTCACTATTCAAATAAAATAAGAGGGTACGCGTTAAAACAAATCGATTTTGGGACAATCCAGTGTATACAATACCGTTGAGATATCGATTTCAAATTTTGCATAGCGTCATCTTTTATGTCAATTTGGTTCACCCAAAAATATAAGCGGGATCGGATCAGATTTAGATATAGCTGCAATACAAAAGAGTCAAAATGGATCGAAAAAACCCTTATATACAAAAGTTTCTTGTTTATGACGATATTTCTATGAATTTTCGTATGTAAGCTTTTACTTTTACTTTAATTGTGGATGGCAAAAATGAAGCATTTGGGTTTTATGATATCCGAAGCGTTAACTCTTTCTCCCTTAATTTCAACTGCGTCCTGGCTGTTGCGGATTGAAGCATTAGTTGTGTTACCTTTGTTAGACTCCCCTCCCCTCCTGTTTTGTCTGTTTAATGTTTTACAGCAGAATTTAATAATTATCACTCGGAGAATGGTCAAGTTTGTAAATGGACTTGTGCCATATCCGTACTTGATTGTCATGATTTTTAGTTGTTCGTCAGATGCAATTCTTTTATCATTTCTAATGATAGGGCTTCTTGGAAAACATTTGTGGTGTTCTGCGATTGAGCTATTGCTGGTAGAGGCTTAGCTACTGATACTTATTTCTTCCAATGTATTTGATTATTTATAATGATGGTAGAGTTTCTATGGTTGATTATGAACGTTCCATTTAGTGAAAGAGTTTGGTCGTCTGTTCGTATGTTGCCGTCATGATTGTTGGGTGTTATTTCCTCGATTATTGGCTAATGTTGATTATTGGTGGTAGTGCATTTCGATGGTGAACTCTTTAGCAAATTTCGTATACAATCGGACGATGTTAGGTTTATTACATTTGAAGGCTTACATATAGAAATATTATTAATAGTTTTACAATTGTTTTTGATTCCGAAAATTTGATCTTCGCACATAATGATATCCTTAAATGGTAATCTTATGCTAAAATTCTTTTTCTTTACAGATTTTATTAAGAATTTTTTACAATTTGTTTTATCTGTATTTGGCAAGGATACAATGTACAAAAGGGTAGATTGGTTTGATGCAATTTTAATTTATTAAATTGAAATAAGAAATGAAATATACTGTTCGTCAAAAAATTGTTTTGTTACATTAATTTCAAAATTTGATAATATAAATGAATTTATAATGCCTGTTTTTACCCACTGTAGGGAGTAATCTATTTGAACTAGTTCTTCTTTTATAACTTTCAATTTCCTTTCTATAGCTTTAATAATTTCTTCCTTTAAGGTGTCACTTGACTGTATTGTATTTAGTAGTTTATTGGTTATATTTGTTACATCATCTAGTCGTTGTATTGTTAGTCTATTTTATCTACCTGTCTATTATTATTTTCTAGCACATCATTCATTTTATCGTTTACTAACTGAAAATCATCGTGATCTGGTGATCCTGCTAACCATTTCCACGCAGTTCCGAGAATATTTAAAGCTCTCTTTTACTGTCTTGGCTGTAGGCTGTTTATTATGTCTTTTGTCTGTTCAATGTCGTGTTTGAGGAATAGGTAACTGCTGTCTTCTTTTGTAATGTACTTTTTTATTGAGTTTTCGATGACTGTGATAGCGTCTTCATACTGTTTTAGGTCAATTACGTGAACAAATTTCAAAGTGCCTGTCTGCATTCTAGCTGTTCCCATTTCTATTGTTATGATCTGCGCGTTCGTATAGTGCAGTATCTGAGTCTCAGCGGCCGCATTTGTGATGATAGTCAGCAATCCAAGAAATTGTACTATGTTCTTTGTCGTTGCCATGTCGTACCTGTGGAAATATTAATTTCTAATTAATCCTTTGTGAACTATTCTACCTGTATTTGTAATAATCGTGCTGTTTTTGTTTTCGGCTACTGTCTCTTCCTTGTGTCTGCTAGATAACTTGTTCCCTAGTCTTTTATTTGTCCTAACATATATGGTTTCGCCTGGGGTGTAGTTTTTGAAATTCTCTCTATTTTTGTTATGATGGTCAAGGTCTTTTTCCGGTTTATGAGTGACTCTCTGCATGTTTTCATTCCTTGCTTGCTCTATTTGTTGAGGATCGGTGGTAACTCTTCTTCCAAAAAATACTTCTGTGGGTTTCTGTTGTTAATGATGTCCCGATGAAATGTTGGAAATACTTTTTCCAACTGGTAAGATTGGCTATCGTTTGTTTTCAAGAAAATTTGGTTTTTAGGTATCAGGTTTTGCGGAGAACTATCATCACTATGAATGGTACCCGAAATGCAGCTAGTGTCGTTTTGGTGAGCTGTTGGTAAGGCAATAATTTGGGGTGGTCTAGAAAGCGCGTCTGCCACCTCTAGCTGTGCCTGCTGGATGGTTAGTGTAGTAAATGTTAAAGTTCTGTACACTCAAGTAGCTTTTATCTGTTAAATGAGTTTCAGAAATTAGCAGTATGTCAAGATTTTTTGCAACAAGAAAGACTTTCACTTCTCTAACGTGCTGCATTAGACCGTTAGCGTTCCAAAGTGCAATTTTCAGAAGCATCATATTTAAATCATTTTTGAAAAAAGCGATGTCAGAAACTTGATCACAGTGCTAAATTGTTCTATTAGACTTGTCATCATTTTTGTTAGTTCGACGATTTCGTTATTTTTCACTGCGCGTTCATTTATTTCAGGGCTGGATGAGTCGGACGGACTGCTATTTTCGTTAGCTCTTTGGGCAATATTTTTATCCCGCATCTTTGGGTAAGCTTTTTGCTGCAATTCTTTATAGACATTACAGTCTTTGTAATTAGCTGGATGGTTTCCGCTGCATAGGATGCATTTTACATCTTGCAGTTTACCTTTCTGTTGGCATTGTTGTGTAGTGTGTTTTCCAGCGAATTTGACTTAATGCGGTTCGTGATTGCAGTAATTTCTGATATGCGCATACCGTAGACATCTAGAGCACTGTGGTATTTCACGCTTAGTTCTTGGTGCTTCAAAATGAACTTTTGTATGAAGTAGATATTTAATTTCATATATCTCTTTGTTGTTTTGTTTTTGTTTAAGATTCACGGAAAACATTGGCAAGGGTTCTTTAGTGAGTCTTTGGCGTATGTTGCACATGTTGGTTACTTCGTGCCCAAGATTTACTTCCCCACTTCTGAGTAGCTTGAGTTCATAGCCATTACTTACAAGCTGATTTAAAAGCTCGTGAAGTGGATGAATATTATTCACACCGGATATAAATATTGGAGGCGGTTTCGGATTTCATTTTCACTAACGCAATCTTCTTCTTTTAGTGATGAAAATCGGTTCCAGCGTATAGCTGTTTGAGTGGCTAACCAGTAGTTTGCTAGTGTTGTTTGTTTAGGTTTATTTTCATTTGAAGTTTCTGGACTTGTTGTTACCCATTTTGATAATAATGATTTCGTTGATTTTGTTGTTGTTAATGATGGTGTGGATTTATGTGCTTCTGTATTACTTTTGAGATGTTTAGTTGATTGTGAAGATTTGATTGAATGCTGCTGCGCTGATTGGGCGATGCTCGTGCGTAACTTTTTACAAATGATAATTTTTTGTACTCATTGACATGATCGGTTTAAACGATGAGAGTACAGAGGTGGTTGTTGTTGTAAATGTGGTCATCACAGCGAGAGTTGTCACTAACGAGTTTGTTGTTGCGTGAGTGAGTGATGCGAAGTTGTGTTGTTGTTGTTCTTCTTGTTGTTTGATTTCGTCTTCTGTTTGATCGTTTCGTATGTTTTGATTGAATGAGTGCGTATGTGAATTAGAATGTACCGAGGTCATTGTTTTTTGTTAGTGAGGTCGTTGACTTGTTGTTGGTTGTTGCCGTTGTTATGGTTGGGTAATCATATTGATTTAGAGTTTGACTCAATATTGAAAATGCAGTTGTTGCAGTGTTGATCGGCGTTTTGCATTGCTCACTCCATGTTTGTGGCCCTTCACTCGAGCGTATTAAATCGAATGATTTAATAATATTGCTACTATTGTTGTTATAAATGTTTTCTTCGTTCACCGCAAAAGTAAGCATTCCTCCCGTTATCTCTAAGTGAGTGCCTACGATCTCGTGGCAGAGAACGTTGAGTACTCATTGTTTAGTTTTTTTTTTTTTTTTTTTTGTTTTGATTTAAATACTTTATGTTTTGATGTTTTGTTACGAGACCGATTGAAAACACGTACGTGCCGTTCGACTGTCGAAACTGACTGACCAATATATTGTTGACAATATTAAAGGAAAAACAGAGTTGAAGATCGTATTGTACAAAGCAAAAAATTTCGACGAACTTAAAGAGCAGTTGAAAATTTATGAAAATGTTCTAAAAAACAAACATTGCACTATAGGAAATTCAATCACTTTTTGTGGCCAAAATTCAAAACATTGTGGTATTGGGTTGAAATTCAGTATATGGGCTTTACGAAGGTTAAAGGTTTTATGCTAATGAAAATTTGCGGAATCATATGTATACCACACCCACAACTTGCACGCGAAATGTAAAAAATTGAGATATTCGCGTGAAATTTAGAATCTGAACTCATGTATGGTAAGGTAACATCCCCTTTTGAACACACGGCAAAAAAATTATAGGGAAATCACTAACTTATAAAATTAATATATTTATTCCGAAATATCAATAATATTATTAAATTCTTTATTCACTTCATTTATCTTTTCTTTTTCTTCTTTTTTTCTCGGTTCAAAGTATTCAAAGAAGAAACTCTTGTAGAAATGCCCCCTCTGATTGAGAAATTTAAATTTATGCCTATTCCCATTTACAGTTGAAAAATAAAAAATCGCACAGGTTTTGCTTTTGGTGGAGGCGGCCCTGGAAAGAGACGCATGCCAACCGACTTCACCGGCCAGAAGCAACAACGGTTGTGCAACATCCACACATCAGCAGAAGACGAGGATGGTGCACAGACCACAGAGGAAGAATATTTGAACAATTCGGAACAGGCGTTTGAGGAAGTCTCGAATGTATCTCTAGAGGACGAAAATTTTATGAACGATGTCTCTCTAGCGTACCTTACAAAGAGTACACTACTAGGGGGGGCGATTCTCTGGAATTCCTTGTGGATACCGGAGCAAATAAGAACTTAACCCATCTGTAGCTGGTTCACGAGAACCAGTCGATAGCCCATTCAGGGTACACTCCGTTGCAGGAGATTTATTAATCACACACAAGGTAACCGGCCCATTCTTCAAGCAAGCCGGAAATAACAACCCTATAACTGTTTACGTTCTACCGGGACTCAAATCCTTCACCGGTATCATTGGGGACGATACGCTGAAGGCATTCGAAGCTCTCATTGAAAGAAAAAACAATATACTGACCATTAAACCTGATTTAAGGCTAAAACTTTCGAAACAAGGCAACATAGAGTCAAACGGGGATCTTCCCAATAACAAACAACTCACCTCAATGATAGGAAAGTATGGCAAACTCTTTGTGCTCATATCTATAAATGAGAGGGCGCAAACTTCGGTAAGGGCGGAGATTAGAACAAGCACAGATGAACCAATCTACACGAAAAGCTACCCCTATCCCATTTGCATGAGACAGGAAGTAGATGGACAGGTGGAGGAGCTGCTTAAAGAAGGTGTAATACGCCCCTCCAGAAGTCCCTATAACTCACCAATCTGGATCGTGTCTAAAAAACCTAAACCAAATGGTGACAAGCAGTATCGTATGGTAATAGACTTTAAGCGAATAAACGCCGTCACCATACCATATACGTATCCCATACCGGACATAAATATCACACTCGCGGGCCTTGGAATGGCGAAGTACTTCACTACGTTGGACCTAACATCAGGGTTCTATCAGATTCTTATGAAGGAATCTGACATCCCGAAAACCTCGTTCTCAACATTGAACGGTAAGTACGAATTCCTTCGTCTGCCATTCGGCTTAAAGAATGCTCCCGCAATCTTTCAGAGAATGATCGACGATGTGTTGAGGGAGTTCATTGGAAAAATTTGTTTCGTCAATATCGATGACATTATTGTCTTCGGTAGTAACGAACAAGAACACCTCAATAACATAGATAGAACATTTGCTCGACGTCTCGAAGCGAATTTGAAGGTAAACTTGGAAAAAACTCAATTTATGAAACAGGAGGTAGAGTTTCTTGGGTTTATTGTAACTTCAGAGGGTATTAAACCCGATAAGAAGAAAATAGCGGCTATACAAGCTATTTTACCTCCCGAGAAGAAGATGAAGTAATGAATTGAGAAATACCAAAAATGCCTATTAAAAAATGAAAGATAAATATCAAAAATGGCTATCAAAAAATTGAAAATAGAAGATGAAGTAATGAATTCATAAATACCAAAAATACCTATTTAAAAATGAAAGATAAATATCAAAAATGCCTATAAAAAAATTAAAGATAGAAGTCAAAGAAATGTATAGAAACACAAATTTCGTAGCTAAGAACTAAAAATCCTATGAAGCGGATATTTATAAAAAAAAAAACAAAAAAATTCCAAAATGAGATATATATATAGACGTATAAGAAAAAAAACCTAAACTACGTAGCCTAATGTTTTTTTCAGGATACTTTTTTCACGAATGCTTGCAGTTTCATGTCTTACCATAATGAGGCATAACGGCCCCGTTGTAACTTTCAAGGATGGCGATGGGGGTATCACGGCAGATTACTTCAACGTGGTGTATGTTATTAATTTAACTAAGTTCGAGATAGCACTACAACACACTCTACGCCTTACGGAGCTACGTTGGGCTTCGCTTGGAAGTGGACAGCAGGCTCTCCGGACGCTTCTGACTGGGACAATATACTAGCCAGTCAGGACGAAATAATCAAAAATAACCATAACCAATATAAGGTGAACAATAAATTCTCCGATATGCTAAGCGAGGTGGTGGCTACCGTCAATCAAATGGCTACCAACATGAACAGCATTTCGAGATACACCGATGATGGGAATGCGGAGCAGAACGCCCTAAACAAGGTCAGAGTGTTAAAAGAACAAATCGATGAAATAATGACCGCCTGCCAAATGGCAAAGACAAACGTCATAAACAGTAATCTCCTCGACCAATGTTGGTAAACGAAGCGGAGACGTACGGCGTCATTGGCCACTGTCTTTCGCTGAGCAACTCCACAATTTGCACGGAAGACAGCCTAGAAAGAATTCATGGAGACAACTGTTTATCGCGCGCAATAAAGGGCGGTGCTGCGACATGCCCTTACCAGATGAACAAGCAAGAAGTGGTGAAGCTGATTAATGAAAATAACATTTTTCTTACCAACTTCAACGGGAGTCTAATAACCAACAGTACAACATACGACTTGAACGGCACCTACATAATATAAATCGCCAACGAAGCCGTGAACGTAAAGGGGAGAATCTTTTCGAGCAGCACAGACATGGTCGTGCAAACACTACCTCCGGCCTTGGCGAATCTCACAGAGCACGGAATCGATCTAAACCTGGACCTTGTACACGATCTAAGTATACAAAACATCAAGAGGTTAAAAAGGAATTCACATTCACGTACGCATCCGACGCATTCGTTTTCATCATCGCTACCGTCTTTGGTTGCGTAATCTGGAGGAAGCTGACACGGAGAACTGG
>JAWNPW010001145.1:0-12242 GCA_035078745.1 Diastata ussurica
GAGTTGAGCAACGAACTTTTTACAAAAATTGGCAACCAAAGAAGTTGACTTCAAGACTATCGTCCAAATGCAAATATGGAAGGTGAAGGGTATTTAAGTAGTCGGTTATAACCAACTACAACGGTATAGAAGCTTCGGTGCATGCCGAAGATACTATTCTGTTACATTTCTGGTTATATAAACGTTTTCATAAAAATTAGTAAGTGGAAACCCACCATTAGCATTTCAGTTTTCTTGGAATGGGGCCCAAACTACAAATACGATTTTCATGAAATTTAGATTCTTGATATCAACAGTGGAAACCTTTCAATTAATGTATCGTTCAACGAAATCGGTTGGGTAATTCGGTCGTGAAAGGGATCACAAATGCCTATTAATATATAGATCAGTTTCTCAGCTTTTGTGTGCCGCCAAAATCTTGAATATGTGCCGCCAAATTTTAGATATCCAAACAATAAAATTTGTTTTCTAAAAAATTTTAGAAGTTTTACTGCAATCGAAAATATTTATTTTTAGATACAAATGATGGTTTTGTTCATTTGTTGGAAGCTAATATTATATGGTGCACTAAACTAGCTTATTTATCTGATATTTTTGTTATTTTCAATAATTTATTTTTTTTTTTTTTTAATTCATTTATTTATTATTTATTGTATCTTCTCTGTTCTTAGAGACTAACAATAAGTTCTTCAAATCTAAATATAAACTTAATATAATTACTCCAATTGTGTAAGGAGTAAGTTTGTGAATAGGATCATGTCACAAGTTCAAAGGGATGATGGTAGAATGAGGTGGTAGATCGGTCCTACGAAGGCGAGAATTGATGGTAACATTGAGTAGGGCTCTTGCTAGGCGGTTTAAGTGAGTTTGTAACTTTTCTGTATACTTCAGTTTAAAACGATTATGTTCGTCTTTTATCAAAGGAATATTTAGATCACTGTGTATATTTTCATTTCTAATGTACCAAGGTGCTCCCGTTATAGTTCTCAAAATTTTTGACTGAGCCCTTTGTATAATTTCAATGTTGCTAGCATTAACATTACCCCACAATTGAATGCCATAGGTCCAGATTGGCTTTATGATGCTATTGAATAGCAGTCTTTTGTGCTCAAGGTTGATGAAGGTTGCCTGATTTTAATTTCATGTGGGTTCCTTTAGCTTCAAGGTGATTTCGCCACGTAAGGCGCCTGTCCAAGTGTAGACTGAGATAAGTTGCTGCTTTGGACTGCGGTAGTGGAATATTCTTAAGTGTAACTGTGGGGCATATACTTCTATTCAGAGTGAAAGTAACATGCTTACATTTTTGCTCATTAATTTTTATTCTGCAATCCAACAACCATTAATTTATTATTTTCAAATTTGTGCTCAAGTTTTCAGATGCCTTTATACGGCATCGATGTGAGCTAAATTTTGCGGTGTCATCTGCAAAAGTAGACGTTAGAAGGCTATCATTTGTGGAAATGTCGGCAGTGAATAACTAATATAGAACAGTGCCAAAGACGCTGCCCTGGGGAACGCCCGCCTTTATCTCGAAGTCATCTTTTATGAATTCTCCGATATCGAGGAATGTAACAGAGCAGGTTTCTCGGTGCTCAAAGGCCTCCCAAATCTTATTAGTAATGCGATTCACTTGTCCAATAGTTCAATGCTTCTCACGAAAACCAGATTGGTGAGAAAGTGTTATGTTGTGTTCGCGGAGATGAGAGGAAAGTTTCAGGAGAAGTATTTTCTCTATTGGTCTGTACGAAGAATTAATGAATTTTCCATTTAATTGCGTTACTATATTAGATGTTACCTCACTCACGTTTGTAGTGATACGTAAGAATTCTACTGGTAAGTTTGGACTATGAAGAGGTATTTCAAATCCATTTGCTTGGGGATTTGATTGGAACACATTGCTTACGTAAAGGGCAAACACTGCTGCCTTATCTTCTTCACTTCGTGCGCAGCTACCTACAATATTGTGGATAGTAGATGTGGGCTGCAACGAAGTAGATGCCTTCCAAAGGGAGTATTTTGAGGGATGTTTAGAAGATAGTCTTTCAACGTAGATTCTGTGGTCCCACTCTTAGTTTTTTAACTGCATCTTTAAGTTTGATATTCCAATCTGGGGATCTGTGAATTTGCTACTCTCTTCTCAAACGGCCCTTGTCAGTAACTAGTTTTTCAATGAAACTGTTTGTTGTGCAATTTTGAGCTGACGAACCTTCATGATCAGCTGGCATGGCAAGTTTATCGGCATTTGATATGATGGAATTAAATGATTGAAGATATACATCAATATCCCACCCACATTCAAGGCTAGGATTTGTGTGAATATGGCTACTTATGTACTTTTTGTACTTCAGCCTATCTGTTTTTGGTGATGTTAATCTGGAGGCAGGTTCAGTTAATTTCGGAATGTAACATACAGAATGTCACTGGAGAATGATCGGAAGACAAGTCAAAGCTTGTTTCAGCTGTAATAAAATTTCTATCAATACCTCTCGTAACTGCGAAATCTATTAGATCTGGAAATTTTTGTGGATCTGTTGGCCATTAAGTTGGCTGACCTGGCGAAACGAAATCAAGTTTGCGGCGTATATTTATAACTGTATTATATAGCTGTCTCCTCTTGGTATTTATTAAGCGATATCCCTAGTGCACGTGTTTGGCGTTATAGTCTTCAGCAGCTAGAAATTTGTCTCCTAGGTAGTCAAAGAGTGCTCGATTTGACTTTCCAGTATGGAAAATCGGGATGGAGAGTATACAGCTGCTAAGGTCAAAGGCTTGCCTTGGCATAATAAACATAGAGAAGTAGCTTGAAGATAGTTTTTTGAGTAGTTTTCTAATAAATGATGTTTTAGAGGGTGAGGTAAGAATGCCCGTTCCTTCGTGTGCCTTACAATCAGGGTGGTTCGTGTTGTAAAATTTATAGTCTTGTATATAGAATTTGTATTTATTTGTTAGGTGAGTTTCTGCAAGAAGCATCACATCTATATTCTTCTCAAATAAATATTTTGCAATTTCGAGTTTGTGTTGGTGAACACCATTTGCATTTCATAGGCAAACTTCAAAGAACTCATTTTTTGGCTAAAAGAATTCGCTGATTTAATTTGGCATTGTAAATCTTTATACACAGGACAACCTCTAAAGTTACCAGTATGGTTATCTCCACAGTTACTACATTTCCTAGAATTAACATGGTTCCTTTTTGAGGAACAAGTTGATGAGTGATGAAGATCATCATAAGATACACATACTGTACGTAGTATACAATAAGTTTTAGTATGCCAATATTCCTGGGAATTAGTGCATTGCACTGCACCCTTGCGTTTGTGTGGCTCTTCCACAGAAATTTTCCGATGTAGCATATATTTCAGTTTGTAAATTGGATAGGTCTCGTTATTTTTTAGTTTTTTTTTTTTTTGTTTCTGGAATTAGCTCCACTTTATACATGGGCTGGGTGATTTTTTCTATATTAATAATGTTAATTACTGCATTTGTGGAGAAGCCCTTCTCTTGCAGAGCTTCTTTTATCTCTTGGACTCTACATTGGATTCTATTCCTTTGATCACTACAATCATTCCCTTACTACTTTTGAGCTGGTATGCATAAAAGTTCCTTTTTGTGTCAGTGAGAAACTGAAACAACTGCATGATAATTTTTTTCGCTGTATATTTGCAGTTTTGTTTCGTCGATTAATTTGTCACAGGGACAGTATGGAAATTATTTGTTCCAACAATGCGAGTAATGCTCACTATTAACTCGCTGCTTATACGTTCACGCATGTATATAGGTGGGGGTGTGCCACTTTTCGCAGCACTCACCTCTCCGTTTGCTACACAATCTTTTTCGCTGTTTTCCCCTAGCAAGGCAAATCTATTGTTATTAGCAGAAGGTGGTTGTCTCTGTGGATTAGCTTTGTTTATTTTCGCTATATTTCCACTATTATTCTTTTGTAGGTTCAATTTCCTTTTAACAAGAATGTAGCGATCCATACCTGACTGTATTGCCGCACCTTTTGGTTTACTCACCGCTTTAACATTTTTTTTACACTGCCTAAGTCTGGCAAATAATTTGTATCACTACTGAGGGGACTGGCTGGCGGGATAAATCGCCACTCGGTGCCGTCGAGTGATGAGAAACGTTGCAAAATGCACTGCTCGCGTAACCATGCATGTGAATATGACACCCCATCGCTTCTCTTGCCGCCTTCCAACAGCAACCAGTAAGGGACCAAAATAATCCATTCCCACATATGTAGAAACAGTTAAGTTTGGCGTTAAACGAATCTCAGGTAAATTTCCCATGTATGGTGGTTTTGGCCTGCTGTTGCAGACCTTGCATTGTTGACAGTTGTTAATAGTAGACTTCACTGTAGCTCTCATGTTTGGAAAATAAAATTTCTGCCGTATCTGATTGAGTACAGTTTCGCGACCTTGGTGCATACACTTTTCATGTACATGTTGTATAAACAGTCTTACGACAATGTGGTTGCTATATAGTATGATCGGATGTTTCACGCCTATATCCAAGTCTATTCCGTTGCGAAGTCGCCCAGCGCCCACCAACTCTTTGAACACCTTCATCATCAACATATGGAGCATACTGAGCTAGACTATTTATAAATTTATTTGAAAAGTTCTCTTGAATAATTTTATACCATGTAACTTCAGCCCATTTGATATTTTCAGATACAATAAGCGGAGAATTAAATGTTCTATTTCTTCTGATCCAGTTAATTAAAGCGATTGCCCGCATCAATCTTCAATATTTCGAAAATCTTTTTGGGTCCGGTAGACTATTTTGAACTA
Organism: Diastata ussurica; assembly: GCA_035078745.1. NCBI lineage: Eukaryota > Metazoa > Arthropoda > Insecta > Diptera > Diastatidae > Diastata > Diastata ussurica. The sequence goes on from JAWNPW010001145.1 coordinate 4,797, forward strand.
ATATATGTTGTGGTAGCGTAATCATAGCCACATTTTCTGGAAGCATTGATTCGGAGTTGGTACTTACATAATCTTCTGAGTCGAAACTTTCTTGGGGCCAATTATCGCTTGGACTTTGTAAAAATGTAGGTTCATTTTGCCACTGTTGATCTACGATGACGTCCGTGAAATTTTCTCTAGTCGCCTTATCAGCTAGATTTTATTTCGTTGGCACCCATTTCCAATCACTTGTATTCGTGGCTTCATTTATCTCACCCACTCGTGTTGCAATCAACGTAGTTAGTCTTTTGTTGGACCTTATCCAGAGCAATGTGGTTTTTGAGTCGCTCCAAAAATATTCTTTTGAAACTTTAATTCTCAACTCCTTCTTGACCATCTGAGTCAAACGTGTACCGAGCACTGCGGCCATCAACTCTCGTCGCGGAATTGTTAAAGTTCTTAACGGAGAAACCCTTGCTTTTGATGCCACGAAAGAAACAATAGTTTTGTTGTTTGTTGTTGTGCACAATTAAATCACGGCCGCGTAAGCACTTTCACTTGCATCGCAAAATGTGTGCAATTGCAAATCTGTCAGTACTTCACGCAATGGAAAACATCGAGGTATCTTAGCGTTGCGAATCGTTGACAACTTGCACAACCAAAGGAACCATTTTTTGGCAATTGTTGTGGGGATTACACCATCCGACTCCGCTCTTCCAAATGTGTTGCAGTAAAATACGAGAAGTTGTCGTCAATGGGGACATAAAGCCGTTTGTTTGTCTTTTTGTTGGCACTTTCTGACCTTCTAATATATCTATTGATATGTTATGAAAACTGTAATTAAAGATAAAACTTTCGGAGACTGTGTCCCATCGGACAACCAGAACACGGTGTGATTCATGTTGATTAAGATCCAGAATGGTCTTGTTGGACTTGATTTCGTTTGGTAGATTTTTCAAGCAAGCGACCGAATTGGATACAAAGCCACGAATATTGAAACCCGCCTGTAGATGAATGAAGATTATTTCGTCGATAAGCTTTCTCGCCATTTCTACGTTGCTAATAGATTCGATAAAATCATCAACGTAATGTTGGTTAGTGATAGCATCAACCGCCTCAGGATATCGATCACGTAGTCTTTCGGCATTATAGTTCTTAACGAACTGAGCCGGTGAGCACCGAAATTGATAGCATTCATTTTGTAAACATCCGGTTGTCTCTGGCTTTCTAGATTTCGCCACAAGAAGCATTGTGACCAGCTGTCATTTTCAGTTATTCGAACCTGTGGGAACATTTCGATAATGTCTGCGTACACAGCAACAGGATTTTCTCTAAACCGACTTAATATCCCAAATAACGAAGGCACCATATCGGGTCCAGTCAGCAGGTAATCGTTTAAGCAATATTCATTTAATTTGGCATCTGCATCGAAAACTAATCTGATTTTTCCTGGTTTATTGAGATTGACGACAGGAAAATGCAGTAGGTATCATGTGTTGCTTCGATGAACAGCTGCTGTCTCGGGTGAAACTTTAATTGCGTACTCCTTTTCAACGTATGTTGTTATGGTTTTATGATATTCATGCTGAATTTTATCTTTCTCTCAGCGGATCTAAGGCGTTGCAATGCTGTATTGTAGCTGTTAACCATTCGAGGATCTTTAATTTTGTAACGCAATGCAAGCTCGAATCTTCCTCTAATATTGTTAATCGATGATTTGGCTTTTAATAATGCTGCCTTTTCGCCTGCGGATTTCTGTCGATCAATAGCAGATGCTATAATACCGAAATTTTCAAGAGTCATTTGTTTCTTTACTAAATTGTGAAGATCATCATTATCCACGTCGCAGCATATGTTAACTGATACAATTTTTTCGGTTTGAATTTGCACGCCAGAAGCTGGACCATGGGTAACCCACCCAAGCTTGGTCAATGTCAACGTCGGAGAGTTCTTGTCTGGTTGCGTACTTTCACGTGAGACAATCAGGTCACAATTATCCTGGCCAATTAACATCGAAGGTTGTTTGTTTACGATTATCGCCTGGCGCGTGTATGGATACTTTTCATAAAGGTTCTTCAGATCAACGTTTTCCTGTGGCAACTTTAGATTTTTAGAGGTTCGCAGCCGATTGATTGTGAAACTGACGTTATTTGATTTGATTAACTCGAGAGCAACCTGTTGTGAGTTTCTCTCAGTTCGTGATATTTGTCCTGCCCACAAGCAACATAAAGGTGTAACCGGACCTTCAACTCCGATTAATGATGCCGCATTACTATCGATCGTCGTTACCGTGCTACCTTCGTCCAAAAATGCGAAGATCTCAACTCCACCCTTTGGACTTTTTACCGTTATTGATATCATTTTTAGCACCACGCCTGATTTAGGTTGAGACACGTTTAAAGTTGTGGCATTTTGCTGGCGGTTGTTGAATGTTTCAGGCTTGTGCAGCATCTGATGATGAAAACGTGTGCATCCGCTAATGCCGCAAAGTGTTCTCTGGTTGCATTGTCCATTATGTTTCTTTAAACAAGAAAAACAAGAAACCTTTGTTTCGAATCTGCCTTCCCAAATTCAGCGCATTTATCTAGTAAATGTTGACCATTACTATAATTTTTACACAAATTGGCAACGTCTCGTTGAAGATAATTTTTATGTGGAGACTTGTATATTTCAACTTCTTGATGATTTACACGAGTTCGTTCGATGGAGCTTGTTGATCCAATTTCAAACATCTTTATCGACTCATGTTGTTTATTAGCCCATTCACATAAGTGTTTTACTGCAGGATCCGTGATTCGTTTACTAGTCATGTAGTTCGCTCATTGAATTCTTAAATAATCAGGGAGCTTTTTTATGAGTTGCTTCATTGGTAGTTGATTATACATCTCTTTATTTGTCTTGCCGAAATTCACTAGAACTACTGTGACATTTTCGAGTAAATTTTAAATTGTAAAAACGAACATGAATCGGAAACAAGCTGCAGTTTATTGACACTCTCGAAAAGTTGGTCCATAATTAGCTCGGACCGTCCGGAGGTTCTTCGCAAAATTTCGATGACGCGATTTGCTTGACCTGTGTATAGCAGCATTTTGACACATTTCCTAGCCTCACCCGTCAAACATTTTCTGAGACGCATCATGTTTTCTGCTTCAGAGTATGCGCACTCTTGTGTAGATCTGTTGTATTCGGCTATAAATGTCGGCCATTCCAAATGATTCCCGTCAAACTTTGGTAACTCGCATCCCATTATTTGTCGCGACATTAAATTATCAATGACGATATTAGTCGATTGACGATTGACTGACGGCAATTTTGAACTAGTGGATTGAGTTTGTTCACTAAATGTCTGGCCATCATCCACCTTAGTTGATTGTTCGCAGTGTACTGCACAACCATTGGTGCTCGATGATTTGTAAACATTTAGTACCTCATTTCTAGTTTGCTGTTGGTTAATAATTGTAGTCAACTGCTGCATTTGGTGTTGAAGCGAAATAAGCATTTCTTGTTGGACAGCTTGTTGTTGTTGCCATATGTGAAATTGGGTACGTTGCTGATCGGTTCTGTTATCATTGCATGTTATAGTTGGTTGTTCTGCTTGAACCTGTTTGTGACTCCCGCATGGCTGTTCCCATTTGGGCAGATTATCACAGATCTTCTCAGTTTCCTTTTCTACGAATATAATACGAAACTGAAAAATTTCATCGGCAGCATTGTCAACGTTGTTCAATTTTATGCTAAGAATACCACTAATCTCAATCAGTGATTCACGGTGTGCATCCTGAAGTGTAGCATGAGCGTTGTCTATATTTTTATCATCAAATTTTCTGAAGCTCAATACCGATTTTCTATAACGATTTTTAGGTGACGGTTGACCATACAAAATTGTATTTAACAATTGAACTACTGCAATCGATGCTTTAGAGAATTTCTCCTCATCTTTTACCGATTTCAATTCGTCTGCCATGAAAAATGTTTTTGATTTTTCTTTTACGTTCATAGATTACTGTCAATGAGATCCGGCTCGAAGGATCATATATTAATGATTTATTTTTTTTTTATTATTATTAAATTTAATGTTCACACAATGGAATCTCCAAAAAAAAACTGAAAACTAATTTTTGTTGAACTCAATCCAAACTATCCTATTTTATTTTTGGGTAACTTGATTTTTCTGGTTTGAGTTCAACAAAGTGATTGATAATTTTTGACGTTTTCAATCACCAAAAATTGACCGAAATTGAAATTGAAAATTGATTTATGCGATTGCAAGATGTGCAATGTAATAATATTTGATTTTGTTTAAATAATTTATCTAACTTTCTTAATTATTTCAAATGATATAATTTAAAATTTATATTAAAGCTAATTATGAGATCATTGTCCATTGTTCGGTCTCAGTTTAAACGAGTTTACAAATATTAGAAGAGATATTATGTACAGTTCATAGCATTTCGAAAGCAGGTGAGATGATTCGAAATAATTAAGAAATTTCGAAACGTAATATATAATAATATCTAAATTTTGTTGAATATTTCAAAATTTATTTGAAGTGGAAAATCATCGATCATCAAAATATGCTACAATTATATCGATAAATGTGGAGAAGAAGAGTTTTTAAAGATTTCAAAATGTTCTCACTGTCAACCGGCAAAAAAATAAGAAGGCACTAATTGGCACTAGAAAAGAGTGATTCATTTAAATAAATAAAAAACTAATTTCGTGGCGCAATTTTCATTATCGTACAAAGAAACATTTTTTACATTTATGTATTTTTTAAAGATTTTTTCTTTAGGACTTTACGTACCTTCAAAGAATAGGTGTGTTTTTTCATGAGATGTAGGCAGTGCACAGTTGTTCAATACCGTATATGGTATGGTAAAAATTAGACGTTTTTGAGCATTTTTTTTTGGATAAAAATCAACGGTTATTTCAATCATGTTTGGTCATTTGCAAATTGGCCTATTTTATGTTTTGAAAACTTACTTTGGAACGCTACATTTCGCTTTAAAATCACTTTTTTTCAATAGAATACATACATTCGTACACCATATAGAGATAATTTATAGGTTGTTCTTGTATTTTGTTATTGGTTTTTAAATGTTATCATAGTAACATTTAATTGAAAAATTTTTAGAACAATGTAGAATTCGGCCACAACACAATTTTTACAATTCTCAATTCTTTTTCGTCTGTGATTTATATATGTAAGTAGGACTCATGAAAACGATTGTGTATACTTGAATGCCAATAAGCAAGGGTGATTGATAACTGATAAATTATCGAATTCATTATCAACATTTTAACTGAAATTGCTATGCATGATCTTTTCATTCTGGAGATGAAGAAGATAAGTAGGTGGAATAATAACTACGCCAAACTTTATCCGATTTTACCCACCTTAGGCTTTAAATGTACACTTAGAAAAATATCAAAACGAAACAGTGACAAAAGATCAAAAAACAGTTTCATTTCCCAGCCAACACTGCATATTTTTATTTTGTTCACGATTCCGTTTCGATTCTTCAAAACTTCGCAGTGACGAATTAAAGTTAGTCAGTCACGTTTTATAACTGAAAACTATATTAATTATTCACTAAAACCGTTTCAGTTGACAACAAAAAAATTTGTTTTTTGAAACGGCACTGTTAATATTTCAACACTATAACCGTTATAAAAAAAATTTAATTTTATGAATTTTTTTCATAAAAATTTAATTCCATGTTCTTTTTTATTGTCAAATTTGGATTGACAAACTCAGGAAAAACCATAAACCGTGGAAGTTTTCTGTGATCCAAATTATAGTTCTAGAGATGTAGTAAATTTTTGTATTAACATTTATTTATAAATTTTTGTAACACTTACCGATTTTTTTTCCTTCCCTTGGTCGTCATCGAACTCGCGACTACTCGTATGATAGTCGAACACTCTAACCACTAGCACTAGTCCAAATCATCTTTTTTTATTACTGAGCAAATAACATGCACATATTATTGATATAATATTTGGCGCATTCTCAATATTTAGAATAGTTCGTGGTTCGAACGCCAATGGATGCCAAAAAAATTTTTTAAGTATTTATTTCTTTTTTTTTTAATTAAATGGGTAGCTAAATAAAATAAAATTACAAAGAAAAAAAGACGAAGACTTAGGTTTGGTTATGGTGGTAAGAAAATAGCTGCTATTTCTCCAAGTAGCGCGTTTTTGATAAGACACTTAGTATATTTTAATAATAATTGTAAATAAAATGCCTATTCCATACATACTACCTATAATATACAAAAAAAAAAAAGAAAAAAAACGGAAAAACCTTTGGTGGCTACTGGGGTTTGAACCATGGTCCTTCGATTGCAAATCAAACGTTCTAACAACTCATGAAACGCATTACATTTCTATTTCGAAACTGGTAACCGTTACGAACTTTTGAAACGAAAACATGAGCAATATATAACGTTACAGTTTCGAGATTTTTTATACACGTATTTTTGCACATTTTTCTACTTTTGAAACGTTTTGCAGTTTCAACTCAAAACTGTGCCGTGACGAATTTTTGAAACGAAATCAGTTTCAAAATATAACGTATCAGTTTTGAGATGTTTTTTCTCAGTGTACCGGTGTTAGCACCAAAAAATTCTTCTTTCGCAGAAAATGAATTCGCCGCGGTGGTTAAATTCGCTTTTGTGTAATTTTTATTCATTTGAAATTGGTTTTTTATTGAAAAATGTATTATTAAAGATATTTAAAAAAATAAAAATGAAATTTAACACATAAATGATTAAATATATTTTTAAAAGAAATTTGGGAACAATTCATACAGAAGTGCTTCAGCACGAAGGAGAGAAAGATTGTGATGTTTCGAAGTCTAGAACTTTGTTAATATCCATCAGCCCAACTTTATGTTTACATCAAATATTCTTTATTATAAACCGAATATAAAAATATAAACTTTGTTAAAAATAAAGTGTGTTCAGGGGTTGCATTTCAGGTGTAAAGGTCAATTTTCATACATTTGGCAACAAAATATGCTCATAACCAGCCCAACTTTATATTAATATCAGATATCTTTTATGATAAACCAAATATAAAAATAAAACTTTGTTAAAAATAAAGTGTGTTCAGGGGTTTAATTTCAGGTGCAAAGGTCAGTTTCATTACATTTTGCAACTAAATGTGCTCGTAACTTTGGTAATACCCACCAGCCCAACTTTATATTAATATCAAATATCTTTTATGATAAACCAAATATAAAAATATAAACTTTGTTAAAAATACGAGGGTTGCCTTTTATATTTCAGGATTGGACAACCCTAAAGTTGCAATCTGGCAACTGACAGCTCTATCGTAAAGTTTGACTCAGAACGTTATGACACACGAGCGCTATTTGTGTTGTTTGCAGTAACTTAAAAGATTCATCTCGCCCAAAAAATGGAATTAAATCGTGAACATTTTCGTGCGATTATTTTTTACAAC
>JAWNPW010001147.1:0-12236 GCA_035078745.1 Diastata ussurica
GGCAAAAACGGTATGGATTCTGTGACACCTAAAAAAAATGAATGTGAATCTGACTTCGAAAATGAATGTAAAACGAAGCGAAAGTCATGACGCCCTGTATATCTTTCTACTTGTCATAACTTCTAAAACTTTAAAAATCAGAAACAAATTAGGTATTTCTAAATTAATTTACACATGTACTAACCCAAAAACGGGTTTTTTGTTCCTTACTCCAGATATTGAGGGTGTTCCAACAGTTTGCAACTATAGTGAAGCCACCTACTACTTCTTCAAAAACTTCAATAATTCATAATAAAATTCTTTGTAGATCCATATATTCATATATGTGTTGATTTGGTAAATAGACTGAATAGGCGGAATATTCGCTAAAAAAGGACATAAAAAATCCTTTTGGCATATCTCAAAAAAACGAGAAGCTAGGATTTTCTTTCCAACGGATTTTGAAACTGTGAAACCATAGGAACAAATCCCCGTCTTCAGTTTTTGTCGACACAGTGTATGCTATGACAACTGAGTAGTCAATTATTTTCAAAGATAATTGACAAATCGGTATTATCGATTACAACTCAACACAATCAGCAAGTTGTAATCCATAATAGGGGAATAAGTTTGTGCGTCCATTTGTGACCGAAGACGCTATAAAGTATATATATTTTTGATCAGGATCCAAAGAGACGTCAATCCGTCCGGACCCATGGAGATAAAAAAACCAAACTCGGAACACCCCTGCTACATATCCAGAGTGAGATCGTGTTGAAAAAAAAAATTTGGACTGGACCATTTTTTCGGATAAATTGCAATATCCTATTTGTTGTTAAAAAAACTCTTTTATCGCTATAAACCCGACAATATACAATATTTTTATTTGAAATATTAGTTTAAAAACAAAAAAATTAACAACAAAAGTTTATCGTTCAGATGCGCAAATTTTGAAACTGCAAAGGAACTTTTCAGAGTACCGTCAAAATAAAGTTCTTGTCAAATATACGACACTATTGACAATAATGAGCTAAGTAATATCGGAAGGAATCGTGGCCCAATTGAAAAATGTTAAGCTTTCTAGAATTTGCAAGGTCTTTTCAACTTTTTAAATATATATATATGCACCTTTACACATTAAGCTAACGATACATTTTGTTTTTTTTTTTTGTAAATCTATGTAAAACAATATTATTATTTTTGTACATATGTATGTAATGTATGAAGTAAGTAAATAAAACAACGAATTATAAAAGAGAACAAGTTTGGTAGCTTTAAGTATAATAGAATGTCGAACCAACCACGTCTGGCATCAAGAAATGGATTGATTTAACAATTCTAGCACTGCATTTTGTAAATATGTATATGTGTTTATTTGATACCGGTTTAAGATCGATTCCTCACCCAATTTATTAAACAACACACAAAATATTGAAAATAAAGCGGTATTATTATCATTATTCGAGAGCAACAAAACTTCGAGTTGCACTCATTCGGTTTAGAGTCATTGTGCATGTTGAGGTAAAAATGTTTTATGTACTGCATTTGTAAATGTCTCCACAATTGCGCAAAATGCAGATCTGGAACGCGTGAACCAGCAAAGTAAAGCAAAGCAAAGCTTAAATTCAACTTTCACACATTTCGAACTATATTACTATTCGTGACGTAATATTGCCACACTCTACTGCTACCATACATATGTGCCATAACATTCAGCAGCAATTACAGCCATAACACTACCTAAAGGCCAACAATATAAAGTTATTTGTTGCCGCGTATAATTTTTCTTTCGATTCGAATTCATTATTTATATATTTATGTATTTATCATTCAGTTCAATTAAAATTGACTAAAATCCTAATTTGAAAGACAAACTAAAAAAAAAAATTGGGAATGCGTAAAAACTGGCAAATATATATATGTATATATGTATATATAATCGCCACAAAAAACATTATGCGTAATAATTCATGAGCTGATTAACAATTGCTCCATTGTGAATGACTAATTGATGTTGACGGTATCGTTGATGTTGTTATCGTCTCTATTATATCATGGCAAACGAATTATCATAGCAATAATAATTAAGTTTGATTTAAAGGGTCGGCCGGTTTGTTATAGTAAATTTCTGGGAAAATAATAAGTTTTTGTCTTGCAGTTGGACATAGTTACTCAATGGGAACATAATTTCATTGGGTAGTTTTAAAAAAAAAAATAGTTTTCAAAATTCAAATGCCCGTTTAAAGTTATTTTTAATAATATTGTGTGAAGTCGTTTTTATTAATATCTGATGCGGCTTTTTAAAAATTCTAAGAAACGTTATCTAATTTATCGATTTTCTTGTCGATTTTTTGTCTCAATTTTTAATTCGCTTACCTCAATACAGACATTTTGAAATTAATTGATTTAAAAATTAACTAAACTAGATTGGACTAACTAACTATTATTGTTCAATAATATTATTATTTTTTAGGTGTCTTTGACAAAAAAAAAAAATATTTATTTTGACAGAAAAAAAAATTAATCATATTGACGAATATGTCTTTAGCGAAAATTTAGCTTCGAGGAAATATAATTTTTGTGCACAATTCATCAAATCCGATCTCATCATTCTGTTCAAAATTTATGCAAAAATTGTTATTTCGGTAAACTACGTCCACAAAAAATCTTGATCCGATAGACCTATAAGATAGACCTATCACCTAAGTAAACGCATATTTTTTAACACATTTATTTATATTTTTTTAATTTTTTTTTTGCTATTTTAAAAATAAAGCAACATTGTGAACTTTGAAATATATTCTGACGATCATAATACAGAGGTTCTGTGCACCCCATTGTGCAAAAAAATGATGAAGAACACCGGATTCGGTGCTTTTGAGTGGTATTTCTGCATTAAATCTGTTTTGCGTGGCCGGCCTTCGGCCGGTGCTTGTGATCATAACCCTTGAACGGTGTGGAACAGCTGACAAGTTTCAAAAGTAGCTGTTATATTAAGTCCCACATCGGATAAAAGAGAAACATTTTTATTTACGAAAATATCTGCAGAAAATTTTGTATCTAATAGGACAAATATATGATGCGATCCTTATACCTATAAATGGACATTATTAATGACGCTATAAAAAATGGACATATTTACTCAACGCTAACACTCACTTCAGAAATATTAGAATTTTTCCTATAAAAAAATATTTTTTACATTAAAAATGGGCGTGGCCGACCCACGCAAGCACTTATTACTAACAGACCAAGCTGACTTCTGCTACTCTACTCGCTTTTATTTCTCTTTCAAGATTTAGTGACGTCGCCTTCTGTGGTGTAAGTGGTTAGCATGCTAGCCGCTTGGTTCGACTCACAGTTAAGTCAGAAAATTTTGGCTTAAGTTGTGGATGTGGGAAGTGTTGTAAAAATATTGTATACACATAATAAAACTAATTTGTAATGGCGTTATCACTCAGCTGAGTTTGGCCAAATTAATCTTCAATTCAAGTAACTTAAAAAAAAAAACATTTAGTGAAGTTGTATTTATCATGATAATGACTTTGATGCTGCCTTGTGATCACGTTTATCATGATTATTGCCGCTTAATTTTTTCTTAACTTCTGTTGATAGAACTGTTGTTGACTTTATTGAAGACGTTTCTTGGATATCCACATTCAACTTCTCCGCTGTGTTCACATTTTTATCCAACGTCGTCGTTACATGTATACTTCATTTTACACAGATTTTCAAAATCATAACAAACAGGGCTCACTCATCAGCTGTTCTTTTCATTGTATGTGTAATTCATTTTACACACATTTTCAAAATCATAACAAACAGGGCTCACTCATCAGCTGTTCTTTTCATTGTATGTGTAATTCATTTTACACACATTTTCTACGACTATAAAAGCAAAGAAATATTTCTGAAATCCTTACGTTTGCAACTTAATGTATGCAGAGTAATTTAAACACTTATCTGCGTTCAGATGGCATTCGAAGAAGCTCTCTCGATCGTCCACATGAAATACTTAACGCCTTTTTAAACAAACTCAACTCAAATCAGTGCAAAGTGAAAATGGGTCAACGTTCTTACTCGATTGCCATCGGATCTGGGAAGAGAAAAATAACTTAATAATATTGGATTGCAACTGAAACAAGTAGCAAGCAGGATTTGAAATTCAATTTGGGCAGTAAAGTAAGGCAGCATCGCGTAATGCGAATGCAATGACCAAGATGAAAAAATTTATAAATTGATCCGATCAAATTAGAGTCATTGTGCATGTTGTTAATATACATTAGGCAAAATTTAATGCTGTTGTATATATTTTTGTTTTCAATTGCAACGAGATTTAAGATTGCAATTTTTTTTTTTTCTTTTTTTTTCATCTCTTCCAAATTCATCAAACCAACGCAATGAAAATTGTAATCTTCAATACTTTTATGAACTATATACGAAAATATATGTAATATGCTGACGACGCAAAAGATGGAAGGCGAACTTCAATGCCAAAAAATGCAGTGAACAAACTGAAGTAAAAGAGCTGGAAAACAATATATTATTTTTTTTTTATACAAAATAAATATATATAAATTCATTTTATATTGAAACACAAATTTTAACAATTTACAATTCACATTTAGAACTTTCAAATAATAAAAAAATTACATAGAAACCGAAACACTTTATTGAGTGTGCTATTGGAAGGCGGGCGCGGTTCGTTCAACGGAGTATCCAAATCAACAAACATCAATACGTACCAATCGACGACAAAGTAAATAGTTAAAGCAATGAGTCCGAATTTGAGGTAGAGTTTGAAAATGTCAAAAATGTAGATAAACAAATTTTGTAGATACTCTAACATCATTTATGTAAACGAATTTGTGAGATGCGCTGCAGCTTAAAAAGAAAATATGAATTGAAGTTTTATGCAATAACCAATAAAGTAAACAAACAGTACTTAAAAAAAAACTTCAAAAAGCAGTTGTTTTTGCTTCGAAAAGGTAGCCGTAGGGAAAATGTTTCGCAGATATTTGTTTTGATGTTTTTGACGCGCTGCTGGTAGATGATGCAATTCCCGTTTTGTGATTTTCAAAATAACTCAACCGGTATCTAAATAAGAATTGATTTTTAATTTCATTTGACGTTTCTCATTCGAAAATTAGCTCACCTTATAAATTATCGTTCAAACTTTTTTCAAAGGTTTTCGAATTCACTTAATTTTGTCAATCCTTCGTGGCGTGTTCGATATTGATTTTTAATTGCTTAAACAAAAAAACAAAAAAACTACATTTTATAAAACACCATCGCACAGTGTTACAATATCAGACATTTGACGAATAAAACTTTAAATTTGTATGTGTCGTTTCCAATTGATGTACCAAGTGCTCAAATTATATTTTTAATAAATTATCATATAATGTGAACAATCGACGGATTATTATCAAATATTATTCATTATTTAGTGCCCAAACTGTTTCTCTACTGTAAACATCGACCTTGAAATCTAATGTGAAATTTATATACATTTATTCCCAGCAACAACACATTATCTGCCGAAAACAAAAATTTTATAATACTTGTTCTTTGTAAGAATTCTTGAGTGAAGTAAATTTTTTGTATATAACAATAGCAATACAGAACAGAAAAAAAAAAATCAGGCGACAGAGAATGACAATCTGTATATGTAGGCGGGAAAGGACAAAAAGTATTACATAAACCTTGATGCCATCTCGTTCATACTGCGTCAATGGCATTGATATTCAGTTAATCAAAGCTTCTAATCATACTATAATACAACTGCGTACAATTGAGAATAAAGTCATTTACTTTTAAAATTAGAAAATTGTCATTGGTCCTTTTATTCTTTCACTTAGAAGAATCTCAATAGATACATTTTTTGTTGCAATTTCAAATATATAAGAATTTATCAAATAGATTTTTCAAGCACCACCTAACAGTTGCGTACAACAGTTTGCGCAAACGTACAAAATAAAACAAAAAATGTTTTTGATAACAATTTAGCTTATAATAATGAATAACAACAATCATAAAAATTGGCAGTGTCACATCGCACACAGAAATTTGTTTTGTCCGCTTAATATGTGAATATCTCACACTGTGCAGTTGTCAGAGTTATTATATGTATTTTAATGACGTCGGTAATATTTGCGTTGTAAATCTTCAATCAGCAGAAAAATATAACGAAAATTTGTCGATTCAAAGGTAAGTTCATATACAAAATTTTTCAAAAAGTATCCCATAATTTTCGAAATCATAACTTCAACACCTGCTTAAACATCTGAATTAATTTTTCCAACTAGTTATTTTGAAATGTTCTTGTTATTTGAATTTTTCTTAAAAAACAATTCAAAACATTTCATAGAAATAATAATAAATTAAATGCATTTTTATATACCAATATTTTACTCTTAAGAGACTTGCTCTAATAAATTTGAAAAAATATATTTTGAAAGAAATGAATTATAAAGGAATAAGAGCATAAAAACCAGTTGCTGTGTCATCTTTTTGAATTTAACTTTTTACACATTAAAAATAGTATGGCCTTCGATTCATATTCGGCAACTGAAGCTGTTTAACGAACGCAGATTACGATTTATCATTCTTCACAAGAAAGATATAAAAATCAATTAAAATTGAAATTCGAGTCATAAATTTCAATGTTTAAATGGAAATTCATTCAACACACGTATGTATTTCGATTTGTTTCATATTGTCACATTGAGCAATACATACATAATACGAGTATGATGCCAACCAAAAGAGAACGACAAGTGAATCAAGTAAGATGCGGATAACATGCAAAATTAATATTATCGACCGGTTTTTTTATTTTGTATAAAGTGTATAATAATCGTTTTTACGGCTCCACAATGCCAAAGGTTTTTATATATCATATACATGGCAAAATGCGAGTCCAAATATGTAATTGTATGGGCAACATATGGAACATTCCGTACAAATTGCAACAAGTCCACCGTCAGTGATTCTGGGGATCCGTCAGCTGTATCATATAACCTGCCAACCGTCAATGTTGTTTGTCTGGTTTCGCCTCTGCTTGAAGAAATATTTGTGTTCCTTGTTGAGATTGTTATATTTAATAAAATCAATAATTGAGTTTGATTTAGTAGTAAACGTGATAAAAGTGTGATCAACTGTAACCGAAAAACATTTTCATTATATGTAAATGAAAATCAAGTCGATTTCCATTTCATGCAACGCAGTGCATATTGTGGATTAAGTCGATCTGTGAATAATAGCGCACTCGAAATCACTGAAATAGATCATTTATCTAGATTTGGACCCACAAAATAATGTTTTAAAGTTTCACTACAAACTTTAGTACCAATTGCTCGATTCCCTACTATAAGTTCACACTCGGAGCGCTAACTTTCATCCTTTAAACTAGAATAGAGTAATGGTCTAACATATTTTGATGATCCCAGTATTTTGTACTTTTCTCATGCTTATAATAAACGTACTGTATTGGCATGACAACATCATCAAATCAATGTAAAATTATAGAAGTATCTTTCAGAACTTGATAGATCCAATAATTTCTGAAAATTTCTATCAAAGTGACGTGGCTGGTCAATATACTAACGATTCCGATCCAATGTTGTTTCGCACTTACAGTAATGGTGCAGATTAGTTCTTATTATAGAGTGACTTAAACCGACTGGTTAATTGGTGCTAATTCAATCTTATGCACCTGAATAAATGTTAAATAATGACGTGCGTTTAATATCTTATTTCTTTCAGATCGAGAATTGTGCACCAAAAAATAAATAATATATGATTTGTGTTATTCAGCTGATAAACTGTTTGGTTAAGAAGCGGAACTGTCGGTTTTTTATTGGTTGACCGGTGGTCATTGCCATCATACGATCACACCCATTTTTGATATAAAATTAGATAAGCCTGCATTCATAAATATTTCAAATATACATTAAAAATTAAATATTTCAAATATACATTTTACAAATTTGTTTTGTTTTCGGGTTGTGGTCAATACTATCATCATCTGACTGTACCCATTTCCACTACAGTACGAAGTTGTGTTCCGTTTAAATATTTTTTTTAATCTTTATCCTTTCCAATAGAATTTCAAATTGGACTAATAAAGCAAATCGTATTATAGTAGCGATAATCTGAAAAATGGTTTTTATGCTTCCACAACGCGATTTTTTGGGTGTAACTGTGATTTCTGATAGTTACCTACAGCATCGTTGTGCTTAAGTGTGTATATTTTCTGTACTGATAGTAATAAATTCTGTATGTTAAGTTTTATTGTATCATTTCATTCATTATCATTTCAATCATTTGATAGTATACCTTTGAAATATTTTCAATTAAGTTGGCAATGTTGAAACTCTTATGAACCCCTAAAGAGAAGAAAGTATACGAGTGCAAACTTTCAGTGTTATAGCGATGCGCTTCCAGCTAAACACATTGATGCAAACTTTCTTCCCAACTTCAATTTTTAGTAAGTACACATATGAGGCTGCAGTGGATTCGTGAAGTGGCGATAAGTTCAGACATATCTGTCTGTCACTGCAACATTTTAACTGCAATGATGTCTAACGTGCACGTTGTAATCCGAAATTCAATATTTCTTTGTTTATGCTCTTGTGGTGTTGATGAAATAAGTTTGATTTTTATCTATTTATATATTTGTTATTTTCTTATTGCTTACTACAAAACAATATATTAATTTATTTGATTTTATTTATATTTTTCAGAATACGCGGGCAAGAAAGTCTTTTTTTTCGAAATTCTATCTCTAAAAAATATTAACCAATAGCTGATTGAATAAAAACTGAAATCTTTCCATTTTTTATGTTGCGCTCGTACAGAAACTGTGAGTTCACCACAGCTTATTCTAAATAGTGGTGAATAGAATTGTAAACAAAGAGATATAATTCATGTTTGCAAAAATTGAAATTAAAGAACAAATTTGAATAAAATGCGGAAATTATTAGTATCAAGGTAAGTCGAAAATCATTTGAAACTTTTAAGAAATGATAATGAATCAAGTTAAGTATGAATCCTTCAATCGTGTCTACAAGCATTATAACGAGCATTTTTATAGAGTTACGTTGATGGAGATTTACCATGATTGTGTATTATCTTAAATAACGGAAGAACAAAAAAGTGCACAATCAAACTCAAAAGACCTAAATTTTATCAAATACGAATTTACAGAAAATACCTACGGGTTTCGTTTTTTTTTTTGAATTGATGTGTTCTTCGACAATTAGACGTTTCACATGAAGATATTCAATCGATATCGTAAATGTAAGTAATCAAAAATGATTTACTGCTGTTACTTCACCAACCAATAATTAAAATGTTTTGTAGATGCAAAATCCAACTGAGATATCTAGATGAGAAATATTGTCAACTCTCGGAATAGGCTTGTAACTGAGTTAAATTGTGGAAAGGTAGCTCTATTTACGTAACGCATCTAATTTACAATTAATTCATTTTGTTCCAAGTTCATCAATCATCACCATCATTAATCGGATTCCTGAGGTACTTACCTACATAAAGGTACTGGTGCGACAACATGGGTATTATTGGTACTAGTTCAGCCGTTCTTATCACCAATCAATTTTCGAAAACGTATTCTGGTGATAAGTTACACAAAGTCTATGTTCAAATGGAACAAGTTCACGTGATACCGGAGCAAGTTCGCAAATATAACAAATGTCTCCAGCCGGATGCAATTATATTTTTGTTGTAAACCAAATTTCAATGTTGTATTTGTAACCGTTTGGAAGTTATGGTTATAAAAGTATTCAACGTGGAAGGGAGATGAACTTTGGTTTCCGCGGAAAATAATAAAAAAAAAACATCGGTCACAATAAACTTCTTAAAATTTGCTTTCTTCTTCTGCCTTCCCTTGAAAATATTGACGTGATGTTTTTTTCTATTCTTCCTTTTGAAATATTGATGTGATATTTTTGTATTGGAAAAAAAGAACACAAATTGAAAAATATCTGTACTTTGTACACAACGATATTGAAATAAAAAAAAAAAAAAAAACAGCTTACAACAACATTTATTTTATTCATTAAATAATAGTACTTAATATATTATTATATAAACTTATAGTAATGTCCATACGAATGTGACTGTCAAATTCACGCTGTTTAAGATATTTCAACATCACCGCGAAAAGCTATTCTGTAAAATCTAAAAACAACAAGAAAAAATAAGTAAACTTTTGTAGTGAAGTATGAAGAATAAACACGATGTTAAGTATTTTTAGAAGATATATTTCCAAGTGTTCTTTGTCATTCGTATCGAGGAGACTGATTAAACTAAAGTTAGCTGCAGACCTTATTTTTACAACAAATGCACTTACGTACAACCCTGAGCATCTTACATAAAAAATACAACACTTAGAATATTCACTACACTTTAAGCTCAAATAAACAAGAAAAACGGTTTCGCTTATCGGTAGGGCTTACCTAAAACCAACATAAAATTCCTTCCACGGAAACCAAATTTCCCTCAACGAATTTTTAGCGAACTAATCTTCGCCAAAACTGCTTTTATAAAAATGTTCATTATTATACTGTAAGATAGAGATAGAGAAGCGAGACATCGCTATTTGAGTTTATATCAATGAGGTGTGGTGTGCAACGTTTAAAACCCCAAGCGACCAGCTTTCCAAGGGCTTTAGCGTTCTATGAAACCCCTAGCAACCAGCGTCTGAATTCCTAAGTGCTGCCATAAGGCAATTGAGTTTCACATAAAGTGTTACCATTGCACATAGGAATTTTACAGTTTTTATCGAAATTCAGGCTTTTTGTAAAGAAAACAAATATATAATTACTTTTTATATAGGTTTGGCAATTTTTTTTCTGTATTAATCTCATTTAAGTTCATGATAAAAGATATTTTCACTATTGATAATATCTAGAAATTGCATTTCTGAATATCAATTTTAAACTCACCAATGTAAGTGAGACAGTAGCCCTAATGCAATAGCGCTAAATTTTGCAACTGTTCGACTGTGATTATTGTGTATTTTAATTGATTAAAAAGATATTTTTATACCAATATTTGAAAATGCCAAGAAATCCACCGTGTGTGCTGTAAATGTGGAGGACAACGGGTTCTCTTTAAGTTTCCGATGGAGAATGTGCGGTATGTGTCCAAAAATGTTTGTTTACTTTTTGTACATTTAGAATGTGATGGGTTTCGGTTTAGAAATGAATATGTTGCAACTTGCACGTACAAGTTTCCAAAAAGTGAACAGTGAATATATCTGTGGCATTTTGAAAAAACAACCTATTTCGAAATGAACAACTTTTCAGGAGCGAAAAAACACCTAAAAGAAATAAAAATGTGTAATGGTGTGAAGCTAAGTCAAGAGCTAATTATGCCATTTTTAAATTTTTTATAACTTGGGTTTTTCTTGCATAAATGTTGAAAAAGAAAGATAAGTTCTTTTGTCAAAATGAATTTATATGTAATGCGAGCTTACATTATCAACTTATATCGACTTAAGTTGTTTTTTAAATTTTAATTTAAAAAAAAAAAAAACAGAATTTTATTGTTTGACAAAAGCACTTATTTGGACATACATATGTTGCTTTGTTAGAAGTATTTTAGGAAGAAGCTCGAAAAAATTTTCATACTAAATCAAATTAAATTCTTCTTTCAAATTGGACATTGGAGAAACTGGAGATAGGTTGATTTTTCATGACTTATATCTTTTGAACTAAAAGTCCTAGAAATATGGGGGTAGGAGCAAAATATTAACATTTTAAATATATGTATGTTTATGATTAAAAAATTGGAAAATTGCCCCAACTCGCGTTAAGCTGTTTTCTCAAAATGCCACAGATAAATCGTACACCCTATTCAAAAGAGACACAACTTGAAATTTGTGAATTTTGAGTAATTATATGGAAATTTATCTTTGTGAACCTGTCCACCAACACACAAAATTCTATATCGTTTTTGTTATTGTAAATCAGTGATCGAAAAAAAATATTATCGGCCACAATGAGCTTTTTGAGAAGCATTTTGTACTTCCCCTTTCTTTAAAAGTATTGACGTGATATTATGCGTTATTTTTCATTCGTGCTAGTTTTTGTACCAAATTTTCATTTACTTTGTATTACTATTAAGATTTCTGTTGATATTAGATATTCTACGCCACTTTACGACAGTTTGACAGTTCGCTGCGAATGAGAGAAGCAAAATTGAAAAATAAGAAGAAGAAAAAACAAAGA
>JAWNPW010001149.1:0-12232 GCA_035078745.1 Diastata ussurica
GGATTTATGGCCATAAAAGTGTCAAAATTGTCACAAAAACACACATCGATGTACTGGAGGTACCCGAAAAAATGGTCTGATCAAAAAACCCTTTAAACTTGAGGATGGGGTTCATATACAGACCCTGTATGCCAAATTTGGTTCGATTATCTCAACTCCTACTATCTAGTTTTTGCTTACGGTCAGACGGACGAATGACAGTCGGACGAACGGACGGACATAGCTACATCGATTTCTCTATCGATACTGATCAAGAATATATATACTTTATGTGGTCTCCGCTCACTCATTCTGGGTGTTACAAACAGACACACAAACTTAATATACCCTTGGTGAAGGGTATAAAAAATTGATTTGTTATGGCAGCTATTGATATCCGATAACAAATAAAATGGATATATAAATTTTTTCCATCAAGAAAAATTTTTTTCACTGCATCTTTCATTTCTCAACATTTTGACCATCTTCTTTCCAACGATACAAATTTTATTCAAATAGGTCAAGCCGTATAAAGGGGTTTAAAGGTGCTCAAAAAGGGGTTATCGAAACATTGAAGGTTCTTAGCAAATGTTAAAAAAGTTTTTTACAAAGAATTCTCTTTATTAAATTTTATATATTGAGTGGAACTGCAAGAAAAGATGTTGACTTTGATATGGAATGTAGCCGTTGTTGGAAAAGTTATTGAGTGTAAAAGATGTGAGCTTTCGAATGTATGGTTCTAAGATATTGACAAATAAAAATGGAGTCCTGACAAAAATAGAAATGTGTTTCGTCTGCATTTAATACGACCAATTTTAAAATGATAGGTAATAATTTCATTTTCTATTGATATGTGAATTTTTGAAAAATCATGTTTAGTTCTTTTTATAAAAGCTGTAAAAAGATACATGACGTGGCATATTTTTTCAAAATGATCCACTTAAGTACTTTTATTAAATATCAAAAATAACGTAAATTTGGATTCTGGACATAATTTTGTATGTATGTTTGTACATAAGCATCAAGAAACGGCTACGGCCGACTACTTAATATTAATTGATCCATTTCTACTTGTTGGCATAAATGTGCCAAATTTCATAAAAAAATATTGTATTATGTGGTTTTTATGGCCCCAAATGTGTTTTCAAAAATAGAACATTATACTAGAGCTACCGAAAAAATTATCCGATTCAAAAATTTTTTAAACGTGCAGATGGGTCGGATATTTGGTTAACATAATATCAGATAAAAAAGGTGGAGCTTTCGGTGGAAATACCAATACATCGAAAAACGTTTGGACAAATTCTCTTTGTGGTTTCTATTTACCTTCATATCATGGAATTTTAAAAGTATTTATCTGTAGATTAAAAGTTTTACCTTAAGTGCATACGAGAAGCTTCCAAAATGCGTGATATGTGTAGGCGAACACATCACAAAGGATTGTTGAAACCAAACCCAGTTTATAACATTCAATATGTTGTAAATGTAGAGAAGAGCATCCTTCAAATTGAAAAGTCTGCATAGACACAAAACAACGAAATTTGCAGAAAAGTCCTTTAAACACAAAAATATAGTGCAAATGAAGTTGGGACTGATATAGTAGAAGAGATTTTTGAAAAACTGAACAATAAACAGAACTTCAACATATCGCTTAAAAAAATGTTAAGCAATATTGAAATAGTTTTTCCAACATTAAATTGAAATCACAGCTGTGCTTAATCGATTACGATTTCATAAAGATTAAGATTACATTAACCGTAATCCAACAATTTTTTGATTACGAATACATTAATCATAATCGTTCTTGCTAGGATTATAATCCTTCAATTGTACGATTATGATTATTTCAATTATAATCATAAAAAGTAAGATTACGATTAAAGTAATCGTAATCCTTCTTTCTACGATTACGAGTATTTCAATCTCAATCGTAATCGTAATTTACGATTACAGTACGATTTTTTTCTACTACTTTTTTTTTTATACTACTGAATAATTTATTCAAAATTAAGCTGACAACAAATGTAATATGAATTGCTTGTTCCATACGAACTTTCTGCATGTTCCTTAGTTCATACATATTTTTGGTATTTTCGCGAGATACGTTTTCTTGCTTTTATTACGGTGTTATACATTGATCGCATTCGGGTTTTTTGAGTATATTTAAGCAAATGTTACGAATACGAATATTCAAAAATTGGGATAAAAAGTAACGTCTATCAGTGACAGTGAACAAATGGTTCTTCAATGTGCGGAGAACTCCTCAGTTCATGGATCATAAAATACACGAAACGACAAGAGGATATTTAGTGCGTTCAATTTCAGTAACCTGCGTATATCACATTGTTAGTACGGGTTTGCTATAAGAGCTCGTGCAATGAATGCAGATCCTAGCTGTGATTTTATTTATATGTATGTAAGAAGTGTTTCACCACTTCGATTAGTTTTATTGAGTAATTCAAATATTAGGCAATGACAATGATTTATAATTTAAATTAATACAATGTAATGGTCAATATAGTTATTCTTGAGACTGCTTCACTGTTAACGGCTTTGATTGACAGCAACTTAAACACCAGAACGACGACTTCAAGTTATTATTATTATTATTTCTTAATTTAGCGATGCGCAAAAGCTAACCGATAACTGATAAATCACTTATTAGCAATAAGTGATGCCAGATGTCTCGTTACATTCGGTCATCCGGCAATTCACCTGTCCCAGATGAGTAACGATTCTCTCTTGAGTGAGAATTCTTCCAATACTTCATGTGATCGCAACTGGTAGATGTTTTGTTCGGATCTTCGAATTCTGCGGCTTTTTGTACATCATATCGGCCATTTCTTTGAATTTTAAATATTTTGTACGGGCCGATGTATTCGCTCGCCAATTTTTTACCAGCAACAAATTGTGTTCTTTTAAAAGCAACCAACTTATTCAGTTTATAATCGAACTGTTTCTTTCGTTTTTTATCGAAATTTTCTTTATATGACTGCTGTGCTTTGGCAATTTGCATTTTAGCCTCCTTTCTTATCTCTTGCCTTTCATTATCGAATAATGCTAAGTGTTCGTCTTCCAGAAGTTGTATTAAGTTGTCGCTTCTTTCGTTCCTCATTTTCACGCGAAAATTTGGTTGAGCTTTGTACGTGAGAGTTAATGGCTTCCTGCGCCGTTCCGACGTGTTTGAACAACTTAGAAGAGTCGTCGGATGACAACTTCGAAATTATTGACAATTTCAATCTGTTAGTTCGCTCCACTTGGCCGTTACCTCGTGCTACGCCCGTTGTTACTAAGACATGATCAATTACGTTGCTTTTGCAGAAATCAATGAACGAGTTTGATGTAAAAGCTGATAACCAAATATATCAGACCAAATCTGCAACCGACGAATCACTTCTTCACTGCCTGGTGGGAAACAACCAAACAAATTTTGAAAACGCGTTAAGTAGGCGCATGGGGGGGGGGGACTTTGACAGCTTCAAACGTGAAACGACGTCTTTCAGTTCGCTTACAGAAGTATAAGACACCCCATCAGTGTTTGGTGCCTCAGCTTGTAGATTATTAGCAGAAGAATTAATCTTATTGTCAAGATAGTGAAGTATCAGCAAGAGCCTCGCATTTTCGCTGTCACTTTTGAGTTTGTTGTTTCCTTAGACAAGATTAGGAATTTTGCAATTACCATTTCCTCTTAGGCTGCGACTAATCCTCCAGAAGGTCTTATCCCATGGTTTCATTTTGGTGAACAGCTTTGTCCATTTTCTATTTCTCTCCTGATTTATTTTAATGTTGATTATTCTGCTCAGAAGATTAGAGCATTGTTTATAATGGATTGATTCGACTTCATTAACTGCACGTTGACTTCTCCTTATGTATTTCAATATTGCTCTGATTCTTCCATTTGAAATACAGCATTTTGTTTTAATAATTCAGTTAATGGACGTGCAATTCGTTTTCACATTTGTTGGCATTGGAAATTTCTGAACAGCTCGAATTTTTTCATCGCATGGACATACTTTACCTCCTCCGATTGTATGTCCCAGAAAGTTAATTTTTGTTTCCAAAAAAACGCATTTTTCCATTTAACTTTTAAAGCATTCTGCGCAGCAGTATACAGCACTTTTTCCAGCTTTTCAAGGCCCTCTTCAGCAGTAGTACTGTAAATGACTATGTCATCCATGTACAGTTCCATTACGTCTTCGTTGATTAAGTGTTGAAAGATGTGTTTTACCTAACGCAAGAAGACTGCCGGTGAATTGCAAAAACCAAATGGTACGCGATTAAACTAGAAAAATCCCTCTTTAGTTATAAACGCAGTAAATTTTTTACTATCTTCACTGATAGGTACATGGAAAAATTCATTTTCGAGATCCATTACGGAAAAAAATTTCGATTTTTGTAACCTTTCTAAAACGTCATCCAGCGATCCATCTTTTTTGCTGACTACAACAATTCTACTTGCATATTCTGATGCTGAACGGCGTATAACTCCTTGTTCCAGCCACTCTTGTATCTGTTTTGCTACAACGTTCTGCTGATGTGGCGCCCGTTTACCGTTTACATAGGCGCATGGTGAAAAAGAAAGAAAAAGAATTTTGTCGGGCGCAATTTCCATTTCAATCGGACATTTTGCTTCCTTGCGGGGTTATATGCCTCGATTATTCCGTTTATAGCATTTTTATACCGAACTGGAACAGTAATTTCTGCGCTTTCTTCACATATATTATAAATATCTGGTTGCAGCCATTTGTCTTTTTCCAGCTCGGATAGAGATGTAAACTTAAAACCGTTAGCGTCTGAAATAAATATGAAGTTTTTAGTGAAATCATATCCAAGTATAACGCTATATCTCATCTCATTTTATTACCTGACACCACCAGAAAATTTTTGTGTTGTATGTAAACCATCAATTTCCACATCTTCTGTGAAACTTCCAATGTCTTCTGTTCCAATGTTTCCAAGACCGTACAAAATTGTTTCACTGTTTGTTAATTGTACGCTGTTCAGTTTGGGTTTGCGCACACTCTCTTGAATAATTGTCACATCAGACCCTGTATCAACTAAACAATCGAATTCAACGCCGTTTATACGAATTGTCTTTACACGTTTATTTTCAGTTATTAAATTCACATTTTTTCCGACGTTTTGCCAGTTGAAATTTTCCGTATAATTTCTCGACGTATGTCCAGTTTTGTTACATGTGAAACATTTCGTTTCTTCTTGACATGCATTACGTTTATGATCAGCTGATCCGCAATTGAAACAATGTTCTTTTTTCGTATTTGGTTTGTTATTGTTTTTGTCTGCTTTATATTCAATACTTCGTTGAGTTTTATTTGTAGTTTCACTTCTGTTAATTCTTTCGAGAATATCAAAGTGTTCTCTTAACTCCGAAAATGTTTTTGCATTGTACAACAAATATTTGAATTCATTTTTAACTTTTAGCCCGTCCACTATATATCGTATATCCTCAATACATCCAAGTGCTGCAATTTTTTTCATTTTTAGCATATATTCATGGAAGGTAGCAATTTTATTAAGCGGTTCAAATTGGCATTCGAGTTATTTATTCCGCTCGCACCAAAACTACTGGAAGTTCCGGCAACATTGTCGTCACTCTTCGACATTGTTTGTATGCAAGTGTTAGATTCACAAACTGTTTTGTTTTTGTCTACTTTTTCAAGCGTCCAGTATTTGTCAACTGTTTGATACGCAACGGCACTTTTCACGTGCTTTTTTCGACTTTTTTGCCGTTTGAGCGTGGGATCTCGTAAGATATTCTTGTTTTAGAGTCAACGCTTTATCGTTGTTGATCTTCTGCATTTATATACTGTTGTGTAACGGACACACTTTTTTTTTTTTTAACCATTTTGCAAATGGTTGATCCCCCAATTGTAAGAAGTTTTTCACCACTTCGATTAGTTTTATTGAGTAATTCAAATATTAGGTACTGACAAATGATTTATAATTTAAATTAATACAATGTAATGGTCAATATAGTTATTCTTGAGGCTGCTTCACTATTAACGACTTTGATCGACAGCAACTTAAACACCAGAACGACGACTTCGATTTAAATAATCATAATCATGAAAATTAAAAAATAATGATGCGTAATCGAGATTCGATTCAATTCAAACGAATATTTCCAAAATGATTGAGATATAAGCTGGAATTGTCCTGGTTTTCACTTGAAAAATTATGAAGTTTTACACAGATGCTTTTCTGTGACAATGTTTAAGTTAAATAATAATAATAAATGCTTGCTTCAAACTGAAATATATGCCACTGCAATAAAATTCACGATAACAAAACTACCACTAAAACTAGCAATATCAAATTATATCAATTTTCTACTGACGCTTTGTCTGGCTACTTTGCAAACGGTGAGAATCGGCGTTAGCATTTACGATTTAAGCAAAAGTAAAATAATGAAATCAGTTCAAACAACATCTCGATACTCAACAGTCGGAGTTTCTAATAAAAGAGATTTTAATTGGTGCCCAACGCGATTCGAATCTAAATTTTTTTCTTTTTTTGTAAGTGATTATAAGTCAACTGTTTGTCCATCAAACAAAAATTAAAAAGTGACCAACACGATTTGAATCAAAAATATTTTTGAGCATCATAAACCGTCCTGAAGCAGCTCGTCGATGAACAAAAATTAAAAAGTGACCTTAAGCAGTTCACGCAACATCAACAAGTTCCGGCTCCGGTGGAACAAGAACACCACGTCTACAGGCAATGCTATGAGATCCCGAGTCACCGCACGAGCGGACAAAAAGGAAAAACCCTCTAGCGGCTTCGTAATGTTGATGTTATTAATGTAAGTTATAAAATAAGTGATCTATATTATTAAGTGAAAGAAGTAATAAGTATTAATATCAATAATAATAGAGAAACAAATACTTGAAAAAAAAAAATAGTTAAAAATGAAAAAAAAAAAAAAAAAAAATAAACAATAAGTAATTGAGTAAATGGCAGGCTTTTTGATATTTTACTGCAATTTAATTAACGGAAAAAAAATAATAATAATTTTAAAAATTAGAAATAAATTAAATAAAAATAAATTAGATAAAATTAAATTAATAAAAAATAAATAAAATAAAAATAAAAAGAATCAAATAAAACAAGTGAATAAAAGTACGTAAAAATATTACAAAAAATAATGAAACTACGATTCTGTGCAGACCCAAAAATAAAAGAATATTAATAGAAAAAAATTATATAGAACAAATAAATAATTGAGTAATCGGTAGCGTTTAATTAATCTCATCAAAAAATAAATATAAATAAATAAAAATAAAGTCTATACATATAAAATAAGAAACCTTTTGCCACAATAATCCTCTAAGATGCCACATACAACACCGCCTTGTTAAAAACCCAATCCCAAACACAAAAAAAAATTTCTGTTAATTCTGTTGGTGGAAATATAGAAATAACGCACCATACCACGATAAAACTCTTCGGAGAAATACTAATCCGATAAAATATTTCATCTTACCTAACCAAAAATCGTTTCATGGCATCATTGGCAGCGATAGCCTAAAAAAATTATCCGCCGTAATCCATACATCTCAAAATTTTATGATTCTAAACAATTTAATTAAAATTAAAATCAAACAACAAATATCAGAATCTGTTCACACCATAACTATTAGAGATGACCATATGACTATAGAACAGAAAAATTAAATAGAGAAGTACACAAAAAAATACCCGCAATTATTTGCAGAGCCGAATGAAAAACTTACATTTACAACGACTGTGAAAGGAGAAATACGTACTAATACAAGCAACCCAATATACACCAGATATTACCCATATCGCATGTCATTAAAGGATGAAGTGGAGAAACATATATCATAATTATTAGAGCACGGTATTATAAGACTATTCACTATTCACGGTCACCTTACAATTCACCCAAGAAGCTAAACGCTTCATGTGTAAGAAAGTACAGAATGGTCATTGATTAGCGGAAACTAAATTCCGTAACAATCGCTGATAGACACCCAATACCAGAAACAAACGAGGTCCTTCCCAATTAGGGAATAACAAATTCTTCTCTGTAATAGATCTTAAAAGTGGTTTTCATCAAATTCCACTAAAAGAATCCGATATACACTGCTGGTCATAGGTTAGACGCACCAACTTTCTGTGTTTAAATAAACTGTTTTATTTACTATCAGGCATGTATTATCTGTCCAAAATATTTTTATTATCAAAGTTCGAATCTTGTTCGAAAAACATCTGCTTTTAGTTGGTTGATTTGCGAAAACATAACTGTGCATTCGAAGACTGTAGAAATTTCTATGCAATGATGTGGAATTTCTGTTGGTCATTGAAATAGACGCACTTCACTTTTCTAAGTCTTGTGTTAGCATGTGAAATTATGTTGATTAAATAAAAACTAAAAATTAAGGAATCAATTGTTTTCGAGCAATATTTGAAGCAAAAATGGGAAAAGCTATCGTTTTGAGCTTATTGGAACGTCAAAAAATAGATTTCTTTCGCTCACAAGGACTATCCAATCGGAATATTGCCAAACAGATACAGCGCAGCTCCAGAAATGTTGATAGATATTTAAAAGATCGGGATGCATATGGACAACACTTCAAAGGTCGAAAAAAAAACATTAACTTCCCGAGCAGAACGTAAAATTGTTCGAATTGCTTCCAATTCGACTAAGTCAGCAGCTAAGATTAAGGAATTAGCCGGAGTAAACGCAAGCTTTTCAACTGTTCAGCGTACAATCAGAAATGCGAAACATCTTAAGCGTCTAAGAATCAAGAAAAGACCACCTCTGAATGCTATACGCAAAGAAAAACGGCTTCAATATGCGAAAGAATACATGACGTGGACTGTTCAATCTGACACTCAACTTAATGATTGGCGTTCGGTTGTTTTCACTGATGAAAAACGTTTCAATTTTTATGGTCCTGATGGCTTTCAATATTATTTTCATGATTTGCCGGCTATCACAGCCGAGAAGGCGGAGTCATGGTGTGGGGTGCCATCACGTTTTATGGAACAATTGATTTAATTTTTATTGATCAGAAAATGAACGGTGAGCGCTTCAAAACATTGTTGGAGTCCGTACTTCCAAATCTAAATGATATTTTCCCATGGATTTTTCAACAAAATAATGCTCCTATTCACAACGATCGAGTAGTAAAATCGTTTGTATCGAGTCAAAATGTTAATATCATGACTTGGCCACCATATTCTCCAGACCTTAGTATAATTGAAAACGTTTGGGGCTGACTTACACGGAAAGTATATGAAGGGAAAGCAATACGAAGATAAAGAAACATAAACTGCAGCAATCAAACTTGCTTGGAGCGAGATTTCTCTGAGCTACATAGACTTCCTGAATCATTCAATGAAGGACCGGATATATGAAGTTATTACGAACAAAGGAGGCAGTACTCATTACTGAAATTATTTTTTCTTTTTATCTAATAAGTCAAATATTTGCAGTAATTAAAAATTGAATTTTAAATAAGTTACTTTTCTTTCAAAAAATTATTTAGTTTAAGTGCGTCTATTCTAGTGACCAAAAAAAAAGTGCCTTATTTTAAAGAAATTTTAAGAAAATGTTTGAAAAACACAATTTTGTTAAATTTTTATAATCTTTCGAATGTTATACTTGGAGAATTATTGAATAACCAAGGTTTATGCATATCAACAACATCGAAAGAGATTTTCGCCTATTAGAATCTGCAAATATGAAACTCCAATTGGACAAATGCGAATTCTTGAAAAAAGAAGTCGAATTTTTAGGATTTTTAATATCCATTGATGGGATAAAAACAAACCCAGCTAAAGTGGAAGCAATAACCCAATTTTCTGCGCCAAAAACTTTGAAAGATTTAAGATCTTTCCTTGGGATGTCCGGCTTTTACCGTCATTTTATAAAAGACTACGCTAAGCCAACAAAACCATTGACTATCCTTCTAAGGAGGGAAGATGGACGCCCAAGAACAAATCTAATAAAAAAAAAACAATTCTGTTAACAAACTCTAATATCTGAAGAAGTCATGCTAGTATACCCTGATTATGGAAAAGAATTCCAACTCAAATTAGCAGGAGAATTCCAACTCGAATTAGGAGCAGTTTTGTCACAAGACAATAAACCAATAATGTTTATAGCAAGAGTTCTCAATCAAGCTGAGGAGCACTATGCAGCTAACGAGAAAGAAATGCTCGCTATTGTATGGTCTCTAAAAACATTTAGTAATTATTTGTACGGACATGCGATGATAAAAATCTTCACAGATCACCAACCACTAACACATGCTTTAAGCAACAAAACACAAATTACAAAGTAGTTACACAAAGAATATAACTACGAACTCATTTATAAACCCGGCAATAGAAACATAATGGCAGATGCACTATTTACACCACCAGTAACAAACCTAAATTCCATGACCATGACTCAGCATAGCGACGAGAGTTCAGGTCAAAACCTTATCCAATACTCGGAGTCACCAATTAACGTTTTTAAAAATCAAATATACTTCATGAGGTCGAAACACCGTCTTACCAATTTCAAATAATATTCCCAACCTATCATAGACACACCATCGCTGCAAATAAATTTACTCAGGATATGCTAATAAACATTCTAAAACAGTATCTGAACCCATCAGTAACAAATGGCATTAAAACACAAGATAGTATCTTAGGACAACTTCAAATGATTTACCCAACACATTTTCGACAATATAAAGTGCGATATTCCACAAGGTTTATCACACGCATACCACATGAAAGCATACAAGAAGATATCATTATAAAAGAACATAACCAAGTTCATAGAAACAGCAAAGAAAACAAAATTCAAATTCTTAACAAATTTTCTTTCCCTCAAATGCAAGGCAAAATAAATAAAATCACCAAACAGTGCAAAATATGTAAGGAAAATAAATATGAAAGACATCCAATCAAATCAAACCTACAAGAAACCCCTATTTCCACATTTCCAGGACAAATACTACACATCGATATTTATCTAACAGAAAAAAATACAGAACTAACGGCAATAGATAAATTTTCAAAGTATGCTCAGCGAAGGTTCTAAAATCTAGAGCTATGGAGAACTTGAAACAATCATTACGGGAATTACTGCTATCATATGGAGTACCCGAAACCATCATAGTAGATAACGAAAAGTCTCTCAATTTACATTCAATAACGTTCATGCTAGAAAATCTATTCAACATTAAAGTCGTCAAGACACTTCCTTACGCAAGTTCAACTAATAGACAAGTCGAAAGGTTCCACTCTACACTTTCAGAAATCATGCGATGTTTGCAAGCACAATAAACGCACAACAGTTTTTCAGAATTATTAGATAGATCTTTACATGAATATAACCATTCAATTTACTCAACTATTGGACGAAAGTCCGTAGAAAGATTTTTTGGTAGATACGTCAGCATAGATCCGCAACAGTTAGAAAAAGCGATGCAAGACAATGTTAAGAAATTACTAGAGAAACAATCAGCAGACCTTGAATATCACAACGTAAATAAAAAACCCCCAAAAGAATATTCAATAGGAGAAGAAGTCTATGTCAAACAGAATAACCGATTAGCTACCAAACTCAGTAAAAGATACAAAAAGGAAACTGTAAAAGAAACAAAACCGCTACTATTAACAGAAAGTAGTTCACAAAAGCAACATTAGAAATTGACTTCAAAATTATAACAATTTCATTTCAGATTTGGTTTAGCCATGAGTACGGCAGAAGTGCAGATTTTAGAGTATTCAAACGCCCAAATACTGACAAAAGATACGGGTACCGCAAGAATGCAAAGCGGTACTTTCAAAATAATACAATAATTAAAGAATCTTTGGCAAGATTTAAAACAAATAAAATTTATACTAAAAGATCATTAGTCTTTATTGGAAGTGGTTGGAAATGGATTGCTGGTAATCCAGACCATCACGACTTTAACATAATTGAAAATAAAATAAATAATATATTACAAAATAATAATTAAGATGTCGCCATAAATAAAATGGCAATTGAAAGAGTAAATGAAATAACGAATATTACAAATGAAATTTTAAAACTAAAAAAAAAACCAGTAAAGAAGCAATAGTATCTTCGGCATGCACTGAAGCTTCTATACCATTCAACATAAGTGTGATAGCAACCACTTACCCCATTAATACGACACTTTAATTCGAATTATCTCGATCCGCGTTTTTTGGATACACAAGTATAAACACATTCTTA